>CAUYQV010016946.1:0-36596 GCA_963574575.1 Galagoides demidoff | reverse complement strand
AAGACACACTCGCCCCCGGCCCACCCTCTCACAGAGGAGGAAGTCAAGGCACAGAGTCGACCTCGGCCGCCCTCTCACAGAGGAGGAAGTCAAGGCACAGAGTCGACCTCGGCCACCCTCTCACAGAGGAGGAAGTCATGGCACAGAGTCGACCTCGGCCACCCTCTCACAGAGGAGGAAGTCAAGGCACAGAATCAACCTCGGCCACCCTCTCAGAGAAGAGGAAGTCAAGGCACAGAATCGACCTCGGCTCACCCTCTCACAGAGGAGGAAGTCAAGGCACAGAGTCGACCTCGGCCCACCCTCTCACAGAGGAGGAAGTCAAGGCACAGAGTCGACCTCGGCCGCCCTCTCACAGAGGAGGAAGTCAAGGCACAGAGTCGACCTCGGCCGCCCTCTCACAGAAGAAGAAGTCAAGACAGAGTCGACCTTGGCCCACCCCCTCACAGAGGAGGAAGTCAAGGCACAGAGTCCACCTTAGCCGCCCTCTGACAGAGGAGGAGATGAAAACACAAGTCAGCCTCTACTCACTGTCAGACAGACAACAGTGTCTGACAGTGTCCTATTTTCTTTTTTCTTTTAATCAGATAGCTGAAAGGATAAATGTCTTAAACGTGCTTCTAACATTTTTTCTCTATTACATGTGGAAATTTATATGTGGTGTTCAGAATATCGCATGTAGGTCCTTAAATTTTACGGAGAATGTAGGCAGTAACACATTCAACCAAAATGCTTTGAAATCTGGACTCTCTTCTGAGTTTACATTTTTTTAAAATCATGTCTTAATCAGTGTTCACATGGCTATGACCCCAGTCTGACAAGAGGGAAGGCTTCCTTTCTCTTCTGAGTCAACACTACAGCTCCTTTGCCCTGGTGTAGTTACTGACCCAGAAACTAGCCCTGGCTTCTGAGTATAGCTTCCCTCTCTCCTCTTCTGTCCTTTCATGAAAGCCTGAAATAGTCAGGCTGGTCTTTGGAGGCCCCCTGGGTCTTGTTTGGGACAGCCAGGATCAGATGGTTGCTGCCTTCCTAACCTGGGGCCCTTTCAGCTGGTCTCTGCCCCTTGCCCTTGCTGTTTGGTCAAGGTCAACAGGTGGAGTGTCCTGTGAGTTTGGCCAGACTCTCTGATTGTCCCCTTTCCTGGACTGACCCTGCTCAGAGTGGGGTATTACCCCCTCCCCCTGCTTTTCAGACCAGGCTGCTGAATTTTGCCATGTTCTCGGTATGTTTCTGAATGGCTTAGAGAAGAAATGTGTAAAAGAAAGGGAGAGAGGAAGCAAATTCAAGGAGACAAGGTTCTGGTAGCACTTACCCCAGTAGTGAACTCTTTCAAGTCCTTGTGGGATTTTAGGTGGTTGCATTGAGATGGTCGTATTTCCCATCCCTGTGGTTACTTGTCCTCCTCAGCTTCTCCTGTGGCTTAATACCTTGTGGCCCCACCACACACTGAATAAACCTGAATACTGAGTCGGTATTTTGATATGAAAGGTTGTTCCACCTTGCGTTCCAGGTGGGAATCCACATGTCTTGTCTGGGATGGCTTTTCCTGAAGTGCCTCTATAGACAGCATGGGGTAGAGGGTGAGCATGGCATGTCTAGGTTAGTATGGTCACTGTTAAGCAATCCCCCATGCTTCAGTGTGTTTACTTGTGTTTGTGTGTGTAATTTTAGTGGCAGGAAGCCTTGCTGTTTACAAAGCATAAGCCCTAACAGTGGAGTACACTGCTGCAGAGCCCCTGCCCCATGGAGGGCTGCACAGGTCCCATTCAGGATTCTTGGGATGCAGATAGAAACAGCTTGTGCAGGGGCAGTGAGAGGTCCACCTTGGCCTACAGCCTTGAGCCTTGGTCTACCAGTGGTTCCTTCTCCACTATGTAAGGGGAGGCAGCACAGCCCCCATGCTAGTTTTGGAAAACCAAGCACGACGTCACACTTTCTTTCCCATCTCCTTCAGGAGAAAATGACTAGGATTTGGTGCTGAGAGCCCTGTCTGAGATGAATGGCTGTGAGCACAGGTACCATTCTCAAAAAAAGAAGAGCCTTCTTTCTGTCTGTCTAGGAGGCTCCTACTGCTTAGATACAGGATACAGGGAAGAGGTTCTGGGTCTATGGCTTCAAACCAGCCCAGCAGACAGGCCCCTGGAGCACTTGGTAAGTCCAGGAAGGGCCGTGGGTGTGCCCAGAGCACCTGGGTTTACCTGTGGCCAGGTAGGTTTTTGTGGGCTTCCTGCACTCGCTGCTCTCTGGGGCAGAGATGCCCCTGCCCTGGCTGAGCATTCTCCGCCCACTTTGTTGTCTACTGGCTTCTTCCCCCCACTGTGAGCCCCATAGTTCTCAACTTGACACTCAGCAGGACTCCTCTGGGGCTGCCCCAAAGATGGCTGCAGCTGGGCTGGGGGCAGCAGGGGATCAGGGGTTATCAGAGTCCCCCAGGTGATCGTAGAGTTCAGCCATGGTTGACAATTACTGATTTAGTCTCCTAAGCTGGACAGCCAGCATAACTCATGAGAAAATGGTTTATTCCCAACTCAGTCATAGCTCTTTATTGTCATAGGCATCATGGAATTGTCTTTAGGGCGATGTCATGCTTTTACATGAGGGCTTGGTCATCTTCATGCTGAAACATCAGAACATAGGGTTAAATGTTAGCATGTCCATCAGAGGTGCGCTCTCCATGCCAAAGCCCTGGGCAGGGAGCCAGGCTTCACGGGGACTTGGACCTGGGCTTCTCCAAGGTCACGCACTGGGTGCTGGGTACCCAGGTGGGTCTTCAGGTGCCTCCAGTGTTCCAAGTTTCTGTTTTCCACTAGAAGAGAATTCTAAATATCAAGAGGAAGGGATGTGGAATACATTACCATTTTCTTTTTCTTTTTAAAAATTTAACCACATTTTGAATCCAACTTATGTAGGTTACAGTGAGATAAATACAACAAAACCTGTTTGGTTTGTGGAAGGTCTGAAATACATAGAAGCATTTCTTTTTAAGTCCTTGAACTTAAGTTCTTGAAATAGTTCATCCATAAAGAACATTGCTCTAACTTGAAACCCCACTCTGGCTTGGGGATTACTGTTCCTTTTTTTTTTTTTAATTAAATCATAGATGTGTACATTAATGCAATCAGGGAGTACAATGTGCTGGTTTTATATACAATTTGAACTTTTTTCATCAAACTGGTTAACGTAGCTTTCACCACATTTTCTTAGTTACTGTGTTAAGACATTTATATTCTACACTTAGTAAAGTTAGCATGTACCCTACTGTTCTTTTTTTAATGAATGAAAACTTTGTCTTCTTGGAGTGTCCAGACTGTCAGAATTCACAAATATCAGAATTTGTTTATGAATTTTTAAAATAATTATTTCCCATGTATGTCTGTTGTGAACTCCTAAAAAATACAAGATCATGTAAAGAATTTCCTATTGGAATTTCCATAAAAATTACGTATAATTCCACCACTGACTTGTAACCACTGTCAGTTTAGATTTGCCCCTTTCTAGGTATAGGTAGATATTTAAACATTCTTTGAGGTTATAACAAACATGCAGTTTTGAACGATGCTGTTTGATGCATCATGAGCATTTGCCTATGTCATTATAATAGTCCAAACATGGTGGCACCTGTAGCTCAGTGTGTAGGGCTCCAGCCACATACACCAAGGCTGGCAGGTTTGAACCCAGACCAGGCCTGCTAAACAACAGTGACAACTGCAACAAAAAAATAGCCAGGCAATGTGGTGGGCGCCTATAGTCCCAGCTACTTGGAGGCTGAGGCAAGAAAATCCCTTAAGCCCGAGAGTTTGAGGTTGTTGTGAGCCGTGATGCCAAAGCACTCTACTGACTCTGTCTCAAAAAATATATATACACATATTCCAAACATTTTTTATAACTGCAGCATGTCATTTATACGGATGTACTTTAATGTACCAATGTTTCTCGGTGGTGGTGTGGCATCCATTTTATTGTATTTTTTCACTTTTCAAATTATTTTTGTAAATAGATTCCTAGAATTTCTAGATCAGAGGGTTTTGTGTGTTAAGGTGATTTCACAAAAGCACATGAATGCTAATGATTATAAAGCAGTGACTGTGAAGGGAACTTTATCCAAGATGTCCCCAAGATTTTAGTGGAAAACAGAATCATCCAGCAACTTAGTTGTCAGGAATTCTGGTCTCATGTTAACCAGTTGACCAGCCAGTAACACATCTCTTTCCTTTTCACTGGGACTCACCCCCAGGACCCTGAGATGCAGTGCCTGCTGCTGTCTGACGGAAAGGGCTCTGTCCACCCAAACCACGTCGTCATCGTCCGGGGTGATGGTGGGAGTGGCACAGCTGCCATCAGCTTCACAGGGGCCTTGAGAATTCCGGTGAGTAAATATGCCTCCGTGGAGTTTCAGAGGGGCTGCTAGCACTGACTGTGAGAAGTCTGCTTCATTGATAACTAACTTAAAAACAGAAATCCATGATTGTAGATCCCATGGCTAGAAGTATGCAGCACACACCATCAGGACCTGACGTGGCAGCTGTGGTGTTCTATTTGACTCATACCAGGTTTACTTTTTTTATTAAAATTAGTTTTCTTTATTTAGAAATTCAGAAGATTCATAGACAAATAGCACTACCTGTCCTCACCTGAAAAACAGACAAGCTGGCTGCACTGGGCCTGACTAGTGGGGAGCTGAGGCTGTAACCCCCATGTCTCCCTGTGGCCTCAGCCCTCCCTGGGGTGCTTGTCTTTCTGAAGGCCCTGAGTGTGAGCCTTGGGAGGCCCTGGCCCTGTCCTCCTCTGTGGCCTTAGGTAAGCCCAGCTCAGTTTTCTCTTCTCTGTGGGACCTCTAGTTACACAAACTGGGGTCTCATCGCCCTGGACATGTTGGCCAGAACTCAAGGAGGTAAGAGAGCAGTGCAGAGACCAAGGGAAAATAAGAAGCAACACAGGAGGGAAGCCTCAGGGTCCTCAGAATTGGCTCTGGCCAGAAATTTGGTATTCTGGCCCTGCCCCCACATGGGAAAGGTGCTCCTAGTGCCCCGTGGTTAGTGATCAGTACACAGGATCAAGGGAAGGCTCTTTGGAGTGGGTGAGAAGGAGGGCAATGGTGAAAGCCTTGCTGCTTTTGAATTTTCTCTTATTAAATTCTTGGACTTCCTCAGCAGAGACTCAAGGTCTCCTCATACACAGGATGGGGAACACAGTGTTCTGACTAGGTGAGCCATGAGGGTGACCAAGGCAGAAAGCCAGTGCTGTGTGGGCTGGGATGTCCAGGCCACTGTGCTGCCAGGCTTGCGCCCACGGGTGCCAATAGTCAGGCACGACTCTCATTCACTGATGAGCTGGTACAAAGCCGCTCACCAGGTCGGCCTAGAAGTGTAAACATTAAAATAGCCTCATGGAAATAAAAGGACTGAGAACTTCTGTGTCAGAACAGAAAGTATCTTCAGTGCCCAAAAAAGACTGTCTCCAGAGACTACTCCTGGAGCCATCAAACCCAGGCCTGGGCCCCAGGTCACTGGACAGGTCACTGCAGGCTGGCCTGTGGAAGCTGCTAGCTTTAAATTAAAAGTTATTTTTAAAATTGTGTTCTTAATAACAACTGGTAACCTTTCTGCTGTCCCTTTCTCTGTAGCTTCCCCGATCCTTGTGCTAGAGCAAGGTGCCCACCGGTTATGTAAATGCACATTCTACAGCAACCTGTGGTCAGAGCCTGGCCTGGCTTCACCGGCACCCTGCCACTGTGAGCTGGCGGTTCCAGACCAGCACAGAGAGGCTGGGAGCCCCGTGTCCTCATCTGCAGTACGCTGCAGGGCACCCCCCACACCTGGTGTGACAATTTATGTTGTTCTGAGGCAAAGTATGATGTTATTGCACTGAGCATGTGGCCTCCCGCTCATGTCAGCTGGGAAAGCACCAGCTCACTTCATCTCAAAGTGACATGGGGTTGAGTGTTGTGTTCTCGGCCCAGTTTCAACAGGTTCTCATGAGAGGGGAGAGGAGGCGTCAGTGCCTTAGTGTCATGGCTTTTTTACTCAAATTTTCCAGATGGAATTATTATCTCATGAGTGCCTTCTGTTTGTAAAAGTAGACAAAAAATGAAACAAACAGGCATTCCATTGAACCCACCAAACTCTAAACCTCCATCCCCTCCTTAATCTCTGTTTGTCTCTCAGTTGCTTCCCAGCTCCCACTGGCTTGTGCTGTGCGTGGGCGGCCGTGGCCTGCAGGCCTGCGTGTCTGACGGCTGGCCGTGGCCAGGGTAGGCTGCTCTGTGTGTTTCTAGTCATTGCATAATTTGCGGTTTCAGTTTTTTGAGGGGAATAGCTATTGAATGTTTAGTAGCTAGGAGACTGCACCAGGACTGTGGTCCTTAAATTCCCCTAATAGCAAAGATTTCCAAGGGTTGTAGTAAAGCCTTTGGGTAGTCTCCATTCAGTGACTTCTTAGACAAGTGAGGCTTCCTATCTGCACTTACAAAATAGAAAATCTGGCTTCACTGGGTTGACGCCCGCATGGCAGCAGGAGCTAAGGCCCTGATCCCCACGCCTCCTCATGGCGCTTGCTGGAGTGGGTCTCTGCCTATCAGTTCCTCCACCACGTTCGGCGTGTTACACGTTAGTTCCTCCCTCTCCCTGCGGGTCTGGAGGTGCTAAAGCCAGACCACAGACCCCGGATGTTGTTCTGGGGATGGAGTCATGTGTAATGCCTGTACTCACATACACCTGCCAAGTGCACGTCTGGGGCAACACCAGCTCTGTCTTCCAGGGCGTGATCGAGTTCTCGCTGTGTCTGCTGTTTGCCAAGCTGGTCAGCTACACGTTTCTCTTCTGGCTCCCGCTGTACATCACAAATGTGGGTGAGTGACAGCTGCTGGGACACACCTGGCAAGTGTCAGTCAGTGACGGTGACCCGAGCTCTCTCCTATCTGCTGGTTGCTATAGTCTTAGAAACACAAGTCACCGCACCTGGTGACTTGAGAGGCACACTTTGGAGTTAACATGATTAAACATAGGCAAAAGACAATAGGGGTATGCAAGTTTTATTGCCATAGTAATGACCTTTATAGGCTAAAAGGTTGACGATTACATCCCAACCGAGGCTATCAACTTCCTGGGGTGCTCCCAGACGGTGATGGCTGCATTTACATTTGAGCTGAATTGGACTCTGGGTCATAGCAGACCAGGGTCTCTGGAGGTCTGGGCTAATCAGTCCTTAATAATCTGACCTGGAAATTGCTTCTGGGAAGTGCGTTCTAATTTTAGGGAGGGCTGATGGTTTGTCTTATGTTTCAAAAGTGCCACAGGGGCTGCAGCTATAGATTATGACAGAATGTACTGGTGAAATAATGATATGCACACCCCTTATTGTGTGTGGCCACAACAAGAAATATAAGAGGGGATGAGGGGTTCTTATGGGAAGGGGCTGAGCAGAGGGCTGAGGGTGGAGATGGGCAGGGAGTACTTGGGAGTCCCCCGGCCCAGGGAGTCAGAGACAGCTAGGAGAAGGGCACCAGGGTCAGGTGCAGGCTCTGGTGATGCAGCCAGGAGGAGCACAAAGGCCACATTCCACCCAGGAGTGTGAGGGTGAGTAGGGCTGGACACCTCGGGTGGAAGTTGAGGAGGTAGTGAGGGTACCCACTACGGGCCCCCTAGCTGGGATAGGGTGTGCAGGTAGATGGCAAGGATCGCCCGGGGTTCAAGGTCCCTTCCCTATGCAGCGGCCCCCCTCACTTTGGCGGTTGGTCTGCAGTCGTCTGAGCAGGGCAGATGTGGCAGACAGGCAGTGTGCATTCTTTCTCCCTTTATTTCCCAGGGAAGGTAAAAGGGATGACATTTTTGGGACTTGGGTCTCAAATTGCCAGCATTTTAGTCTGAGTGACTGTTTGAAGGAAGTCAAGTTCCCTGAATATGCTGTTGAGGTTTAGGAAAAGCTGGTTCATGTGAAACCCAGTACTCCCCAAATCTCAGCTCTTATGTGCCAGCCACCACTGATCCACCTCAGCTCAGGACTACACCACATCTTGTGGGAAGATGTGTACCCAGGCCTCAGTTTCCCTGTCTGGAGTGTGAGAAGGTTACAGTCCCTCCCGTGTTTCAGGCCTCCTGGGCACACTGGTATATAAGGGGCACCCTTATGTCAAGGTGCTGGGCTGTCTCCAGCAGCCCACAGCCCCACTTCTGTCTTATGCTTGTCTAACTCTCAGGCCGCCCCACAGGACCACTGAGCCAAAGGCAAGACAGTTACTAGACTGGGCAGGGAAACGCCCCAGTTTGGATTAAGAGTATTTTCCTTTTTTCTGAGTTTCTTTTTTTCTAATCTGAGTTAATTAATAATCGCTACTTGGTATAAATGAAGCTTATGGAGGTCTCATTTTGCTGTGAGATAAATTCACACTCTGCTGTTGTTTTTAACAGATCACCTTGACGCCAAAAAAGCAGGGGAGCTCTCAACATTGTTTGATGTGGGTGGAATCTTCGGTGAGTTCACTACCAGCTGCTACTCTGCACATGCGCAGCCCCCTAGCTCTGTTATCTTCACTGGGGGGAATGGTGTTCCCTGAGGTCTCATGCTCCCTGAGTGGACTCAGCCCAGCAGTGTCCAGCCATCCTCCTGGGGCCCTCCTCTTTCTCATCCTGGGCACTGAGTCTGCATTTGATAGCTCCCCTCAGGAACAGCACACCCCAGGTAGGTGACAGGCTGGTTGTTCAGACCCCAGCAGGTGTAGGAGTTTTAGGGCTGGCCTGAAACCCAAACCCCAAGGCTGCCCCCAGCCCCTGACATCTGAGCACCACTAGGGAGGCTTGTTGGAGGTCAGGCCCCGAGAAGGCTGCCTGCTGGTACTGCCCCCTGTCCCTGTAATGGTTTCCTCCTGATGGGCTCCCTCAAATGCAGTCCCTGAAGCCAGCCCCTCCCTTGCAGGTGGAATCCTGGCAGGTGTGATCTCAGACCGACTGGAGAAGAGAGCCTCTACCTGCGGCCTCATGCTGCTGCTTGCAGCCCCCACGGTCAGCCCCACACCCACCTGGGCCCCTTCACCTGCACACAACCTCCTTACATACTCCTTGCCAAGTAGCACCCTCTTCTATCTGGCCCACACTCCACTTTCCTGGCGGCTCCTGCCTCCTGGCCTCCAAGTCACTGCCTAGGCCTGGAGGGGCTTTCTCCACTCTGCACCCCCCGCCCCGCCCCGTTGCACAGGTGTGCTGGTCCTGAGGGCTGTGCACAAGCTGCTCCTCTCTTTGGGGCACTCCCCCCACACACATAAGCTCAAGCTCCCGGCATCCTGTGGGTTGCCTGACACCTGCCCAGCCCTCAGGCTCGTCAGCACCTCCCACCATGACACTGGTTCCTAGTACCTTCCAGCTATTTAGTAGCTCGTGACCTTGGGCAAGTGACTTCCCCTGCCTGTGCCTCAGTTTCCTCATATGAAAAATGAGAATGACAGTAGCAGCACCTCATAGTGTGACTGTGAGGGTTAAACTAAATGACAACATATACTGCCTTTATTATAGGAATAGTGGAGGAATGCTCGCCCACCCCGCTTGCCTCTCCACTAGGCTGGGGCTGTCCCCAGAACAAGGCCCAATTTTCAGTCATCTTTGAGGCCTTGGACACCCCAAAACAAACATGCAACATTTAGTGCAGAAATGAGTGGGCCCCTTGCTGTGTGGACTCTCAGATTAGGGGCGTAGGGAGGCTGCCCCACCTAATCCATCAGTGTGGTGGGACCACCCTGCAGGGTTTTTCAAAGTCACTTGGAGCACTTGGCCCACACCCCACACGGCTGGGATAAGGCTTGCAGCCTGTTTGCCCAGCACACCTCTATGCTGTCTTCAGGCGGACAAGGTAGGGGGTGTGGTCCATGTTCACTTTCAGGGTTTCCACTCTCAGGGTGGCTGCCAGGGAACCCTGCCCGGCCCTCTGGAGTGTGGGTTTCTGGGCACTCCTCTTTCCGCTTCCGTGAGCCGTGTCTGACCCTGTTGTGCACTCCTCACAGCTCTACATCTTCTCCACCATCAGCAAGATGGGACTGGAGGCCACCATAGGTGAGTATGGAAGCCTTTCTCCTTTTCTTTCCTGCTCACTTTCTCTTTGCACAATTCATTAAAGTGAAACATGAAAATCAACAAAAAAGCCTTGGGCTGGTATGACTCCAACATGCAGTGTGACTAAAAGTATCCCCATGTCCCTCTCTGGGTGAGGCCACCAGAAGAGGCTGGGAACTCCTCCACATGCTCCCAGGGGAAAGGCCCATCTGTCTGCAGGTGAGAGCCTGAGTGTGGGACAGTGTGACCTCTGGGTGCCCAGGGGAAGGAGCAGGTATAACCTGGAGGGCAGCCACCTGCATCCTCTGTGGAGCTGGTGCGGCTTCAGCGACCTGAGACCTGTGCCCCTGGGGGTGAGAGCCGCCCCAGACTGGCTCTTGAGCTATGGCAGGTAGCCAGGGACATAGTAGTGTGACTTGAGCAGGAGCCAGGGCAGGGATAGGTTTCCAGACCACCTCTGCCCACCTGGTTTCTATCAGCCGCCACTCCCTGAGTGGCCACATAGTATTGGACCATTACTTTCCTGCAGGCTGCGCTGTTGAAGTGTGCTCCAGGACAGTCCGTGTAATGGGGGTATCTGCAGTCACATTACATGTTATCCAGAAAGCAGCTGCCCGTGCAAGGGCAGATGGAGTCTCCTGTGACCCTCAGGCCAGAAGCCTCCTCTCAGGAATGAACCTGAAGGCTGGATTGGGAAAGTGACCTTGCAGTTCCTAGAGAGTGGGGTTATGCTGCATATGGCAAGTGCCCCGAGCAGCTGTCAGTGATGAGAGGAAGTCCTTTCTGTTACAGATAAAGCTGTGGCTGGCGTTAGCATCCAATGAGTACAGAGACTGGCTCAGTGCGGTGCTAGCTACCAGCAGAGTTCTTGCTCCTTCTGGTGGGGAGCAGCTGCTGCCCATTGAGTCCAGGGCCCTGAGTCTGAGGAGTGCAGCCAGACTTAGCACAGGCCTCCCTAGCCAAGTTCTGAGGACGACATTTGTGCTGTGCCCCCTCCCGAGATCAATGGGCCGCCCTTCCTGCTCCTGCCTGCATGCAGGCACTCAGGCACTGAGACGCAAGGGCCTTCTCGGAGGATACAGTTCCATGTCAGCCCCCTTCTGCTTCCCACAGCGATGCTGCTGCTCAGCGGGGCTCTGGTCAGCGGGCCTTACGCCCTTATCACCACTGCAGTCTCCGCAGACCTGGTAAGTGGAGCTGCAGGGAACGTGCTGGCCCTGTCATCACCCCCACCATTCATGGCAGGGATAGACTCCATTAGTAAAACTGTGCATGTATAAGTGCCTTCCTCGCAGACAACCTGTGTGTGGTCTCAGGGGTCTTCCCAGGCAGGTTGGTTAGCCTGAGAGCCCTGTGGTTCAAAACAGAGCAGCTCTCCTGCTCTAACCCACGTCATCCCAGGCTCCTCCTTCTGAGAGAAGCGGCCGTTGCTCCTCGGTGGCTCAGCAGAGAGAAGCACAGGGAAGGAGCTTTCTCCTCTCCATGGGCCCATGTCCCAGGGCAAGAGCAGCAAGGACCAAGCCCTGCCTGGCCCCTTTGGGTGTTGGGTGTGCCCAGAGACTGCCTGTGTGAAGCACAGGCTTGGGTGCACGTGAGGCTGCAGACTCGTGTCTGTGTGGCTGTGGAAAGCCCTGAAGGATCCACATCAGCCCATTAGCAGTGCCCAGCCCCCATGGCCTAGAGGCAGAAGACCAACTCCTTTCTTTTTAGACTCCAGAAAAAGTAGATTATGGGTGATTTTCATGCTGTGTGCACTTCATAGTACATATATATTACACAGACACAAGCATTTCATTTTTCCAATTTGAGTTCCTTTTTATAGTTTTAGGCTTCCAGGTATTCTTTTTCCTGATTTTTTTCCCCTTTTGTTGAGCCGGAGCTTGACCGGCTGGTAGTTAGGACTGCACCCTGCACCCCGCCCTGGTTCCTGGCATTTCCCCCACTTCCTACCCTCCCCTGGTGTCTGCTCTTAAGCAGGTTGATTTTAGATACTGCAGAAGTGTCTGGCACATGTTGCAGGAAGACCCTGGCCACTGGGGAACACGGTGGCTGCTCCCAGTGCCACAGCTTAGGGACAAGCATGTGTGCCCCCATCTTTACCTTTCATGCTGGCTGCTGCACTGCCTCCTTGAAGGCTGTGATGTGCTGAATAAATACTTCTTTGAGGAGACCTAAGGGTTCTTTTAACTAGTATATGTTTATACATGTATTTCTGGTGGTTTTTGACTCTTGCAATTTTGTTTACCTCTCTAATGGAAAGCTTGGGGTGAAATGGAGTTTAAACTTTCTAATGGAGAATAACCAGCATGGTGAATGGCTCCGCAGAGCAGTGTGAGGGAGTTGCCATGTGGAGGCGCAGGTCGGCTTCTCACTGCCAGCGCTGCTGAGGTGTGACTCACCTTTGTTTTTTTCTCTCTTCTAGGGGACTCACAAGTGTCTGAAAGGAAATGCCCACGCCCTGTCCACTGTGACTGCCATCATTGACGGAACCGGGTCTGTAGGTGCGCAGAGATGCTTAGCTCCAAGAGAGCCCTTGGGGTTCTAGGAAAACTCTGTTGTCACATCCTAATTAACAGGTGTCCAGGATCCCAGTTGCTTTGGTAATGCCAGGATTGGCTGGCTGCCCCTACCGTGAGCAGAAGCCCAGGGGACGTTGGTGCAGACTGCCGTGTGCAGTGGGTGGCTTGGCAGAGAGGGGCATGTGTGAGAGAATGTGCATCCAAACTTAACCTGTGGCAGTGGCTGGCAACCTACAGCCACAGGCCAAATGTGGTCCACTATCACTGTCATTTGAAGAAGGACAGAATCTTACTTAAATTTAAATTATAGGAAAACTAAGGGGTCCAAATACATAGAAGACTCTGAATGTTACCAGCCTCAGAGGTTCTTGGAGAGACGTCAGTGGCACATTCTGGAGTAAAGATAGGTAGCAGAGTAGGCAGCTTGCCCCAGGTGCAGGCACGGTAGGGCACAGAGCCTCTGCTTACCAGTGCCTGCGCCCTTCTTAAGACCACACAAGTGACAGCCCCTTGCCTGAGAAGGCTGGGAAGCTGGCTGCCCTGGGCACTCACGGCCACACAAGCCTGCTGGGTGCTGAAGCACCTTTGATGGCCCCTTTCTGTATGCGGGAGATCAGGGCTTTGGAGGCCACCTGATGTGACTCCTGTAGGTCATCAGAGGGTCATGGGCAGTGGCCTGGTGTGTCACCTGCTATCCGGGCTTCCAACCCAGAGACAAAGTGAGCAAGGGCCATGGGTGGGAGGGGCCGGGGTCTCAGCAGTAAAGGCAAGTGGGTGCCAGACGAAGGCGGCTCAGCTGGAGCCTAGCACTGGGCTTTCTGGCCGCCTGTGTAGGGAACTGCTGTTTTCCTCTTGGCCTTGGTCAGCATGTTTCTGGGCACCCACTCCTATCTTGTCAGTGCAGAATCCAAGTCTTCCCACCATACGGCTACTTCCAGGACCCTAGCCATGCCTTCCCTGGAAAGGTTTCCGGGTGATCTCATGCCATACTGGCTTGTGCCCTTGGATGTCTCCCTCCCTGAGACCCTCTCACCACCCCATTGAGAATTCATGACCCCTGGCCGCCCACGCCAGCCTCTCTCCCGAGGTCTCCTCTTCCCCTGAGCACTTCCGTGTTCCAGGCAGTATGTGGTTGGCTTCTTTGTTCTGTACTGTCTGTCCTCCCCTTGATGGGGCCCTGTGGGGACAGGACTTTGTTTTGCTTCACATGATGGACAAGCACCAGGCAGGGCCACTGTCGTTCAGAGAGCTGGGCTTTGGCCTTTGCTGTTTTGCATAAGTGAGACCAGCTCTGTTTTTGTCCTTAACATTGGTTCCTTCATTTTGTTGGCTCTAGAGGTGACTTTGACTGTGTTGAGCATGTTAGTGGTCCACCCTCTGATGCTTCTTTCTGAGACCTGGGACCGTGTTTAGGGAAAGAGACGAGGAACAGAGTAATGCCGGGTCCCACATGGAGCGGGCCGTGTTCTCCTGCTTTCCTAACACATGGGGGACTTGAGAACATGCTCAGCAGCCAGGCAGAGGCACTGGACCGGGGCACGGCTGTCAGCTTGGGACTGAGTGGCCTCTCAGCCTTTTGTCCAGGGGGGTTTGTAGCTCCATCTGACTTACACTGTGAAATGCTTTATACGCTGGCTTGGAACTCTGCTGGGTGCCCTGATTGCTAATTTAAGCCAGAGAATCAGAGTTGAAATTATGAATTAGGTTTAAAAGAATTCTTTATATTCTTCTCAAAATGAGAGGGAAGCGGAAGCCTGGGGTTGGGGGTGGGGGCACATCTGTGAATGGAGGCCATCACCCTGCTTCCGAGTGGAGAGGAGGCAGGCATGGTCCCGAGTGCCTCTGCCTGGCTCAAGAGGATCTAGAGGCCATTAGGGACCATCCCTGACCTCCCACCAAGTCCTGACCATGGGCAGAGCCACATCACCCTCCTTGGTGTCTGCAGCACATCTGCGGAGGTGAGATGGTGAAGGGGCCACTCTGCCTGCTCTGTGCATGGTCACCAGAGAAATGGCACGCACTTGCCCGCCACCACATCCCAGCAATTATGTCTTCCACAGCGCTGCCCAAGGGAGCAAAATGAAGCCCCAGTGGGAAGGCTCTCCACCCTGTAGAGCCCACCCCAGGGCCATCCTTGGGGTGTTTAGTGTCAGTGTTCCCTGCCTGGCACCGTGGAGGCCAAGGCAGAGCTTGACTCATTGTAGGTCAGTGACATGGCTCAAACGACCCAAGTTTGCGCATCTATGGGTTCATGGTGCTCAGAGTTGCTTCCCATGGGATGCAAGCTTGCCATTTCTGTATGTTTTATGCAGAGAAATTAAATACAACCCTGCATTTTTTAGGTTAATTTTCATTTTATCAAAGTAAAACATAACCAGAGCCATAGAAGCCACACAGCCCTACTCACTCATGATAATGCACAGTGTCCCCACCCACCCCCGCCGTCACTGGCAGCTGCTTCCTCTCCTCTCTCCTGCTCTCACCTGCTGTCAGCTGCTCCCCCACTCACCTGCTGCCCTCCAGGAAGACAGGCTTGCTGCTTTCCCCCCCATGCTCCCTGCCCTCTTCCTCCTCAGCAGTGCTGTGCTGATGACACTCACAGATAGGAAACAAGCTTTCACGGTGCAGCCTCCGTATACATGTTGTGTTTTGTCCCTGAGCTAACAGGCGCCTCATCTTGTCCTTTTGTTAAGTTTCCCACACAGCTGTTTGTGCCCTCTGCACCATCACCACCAGGTTCCTGCTCCACGGGCCCTCCTGGGCTGTCAAGATGTCCCCTCCTGCTCCCTTCTACACAGTCTTATCTGGGAACTCTCACCATCATCCCACGATTGCTTCCATTTTTTGCCTGCATCAGAACCCCTGGCTTCTAGATCCCTGTTTACTATTCTCCGCCAGAGTGTATTCTAGTAGCTTCCTGAGTTCAGGAGGTAAATTCTGAGAGCTTGCAGGTCTCTCACTTGAGGCAGTCTGGATGTAGAAATGCTTTCTCCTCCAGAATCTCAACACCCTCTGGCTTCCATTGCCGTCCTGAGAAGTCTGTTGTCTTTCTTACCCATCCTTCATTCTGCCTTTTCTTTTTTCTCTTGGGAAACTCCAGATCCCTGGAGGGGATCACCATGTCCTGGAGCCTTCTCTACCCTGGTGCCCGGGGCCTGGTGGGCCTGCTAGCCTGGAAACACCTGCTCTTCCCTGTATGGGAGTTGAGCTCTGTTATTTTTTTGATAAGTTTTTCCCCACCATTTTCTGATTTTTCTTTCTGGAAGACTTATTACTCAGATGTTGGACTTCCTGGCTGAACCCTTTAATTTTCTTTTCTTACTTTTGTTCCCTTCCCTTCTATCTCCTTATTCTTCTATTTTCTCATCTTGTTTGACCTTATTTTCCACCTCTGTATCGACCTTTTTACTTTTCCAGTCATATTTTCCACATTCATGGATGTTTTTCTGTCCTCTTAATGCATCCTGTCTCACTTCCTGGATGCACTGCGGTGAGGAGGAACCACGCAGAGCTGGGGCTGCTGAGCATAGTTTCCACTACAGAAACTGAGAGTGCCGTACAGTTCAACCTAATTTTCTATTAGCTCTTTGAGGGTGTTAGAATTTCCTGGGAGATTTCGCTCCATGATATGTTGATTCCCTCTAGGCCCCCCCTCCTCCCACTTTTCTTCCATGTTGACATGGTGAATCTCAGCCATACTCAAGGCTTCACATATAAGCACGAGCCGCTGAGCAGTGATCTGAAGTCCTTTCCTCACAGGAGAGTGTGTTGGTGCTGGTCTCCGGAGTCCCCAGTGGTGGGGGTGGCTGGGGTTGCCTTCAGTGCCCTTGGGGACTGTGCCCTCTTGTCAGTGTGTGGGACCATGGTGGAAGATGGTGCCTTTCTCTGCCCTGGGTCTGGTGTCACCAAAGGTTAAGCTGCTGCTATCTTTTGGGTGGGCCAGGCTGGGCTGGGCTGGGCTGGGGTGGGGCTGCTGGATCAGTGAGGGTCAGGAGAGACCTGACATGAGAGGAGGGATAAAAGGAACACACCTAACGGTGTGTTTAAAAGATTCAACCACAGCCCCTTTCTCTTCTGCTACCCCTGTTTCTGGCCTCCCCTCCCTTCCTCGTGTGCTTGGCTGGGCCTGGCTCTGTCCCGGGCATTCTTGTGCCACCTGCCTCTGAGGACACTTGAATAGTGGAGCCTGTGTCAGTTTCAGCCCTTTTAACTCCTTCTAACAAAAGTGTGTGCCTTCTCCCACCCACACTTCTCTTTGTGATTTACCATTTTGAAAATGCAATTGTGGCCCACTTCGTGGTGTTTGGGAGCAATCTACCATGTTTACCTGGAAGTTCTTCTGAGAATTAAAAAAATCCTTCAGTTGCTTCTCAGAGTGTAAGAATAGTAAGTGCGTTTTTAAACACTCGAAGCAAAATCAGTACTGTAGGGTTTGAAAGACCCTAGTAAGCCCACCTCCCAGAGACTGAGTTTCACTTAATAACTTTGTGACAATTATTTATGCTTTTTCCATGCATCTATCAGCACAAACCTCCCATACATGTAGCAGAATTTATTCCAATTCCTGTTAGTAAAATATACCAAACTGCTGTAACACACGTTTTTATGCAGCTGTCTTTGGGCATTTGGGGGATATTTTTGTTTTCATAGTTTTAAAAAATTATTTTGACAAATTTTAGTCTTTCAGAAAAGTTGCAAAACTAGTACAAAAAATTCACAGACATTTTAGTACTTATACTCTATCCTGCACCTCTCACATATCTACGCACATGTGTGCACCTCTCACATATCTATACACACATGTGCACCTCTCACATATCTACGCACACATGTGCACGCGTACCTAGGCATACACATATGCACCTCTCACATATGTACGCATACATGTGCATGCTTACCAAAGCATACACATGCATGTTTTTTCTGAACCACTGAAGAATGAAGTTCAGATGAGTTGCCCCTTCTAACCATTTGGCACATACTCCCTATAGAACCACAGTACGGTGATGGGAATCAGCAAATGAGCACCGGTAGAGTATTAGTCTCTACAAATCTCACTCAGATTTTACCCAGTAACATTTTTTATCACACAAGGATATGTAAGATTGTGTGTCAGATTCAGATTTCTTTACAATAAATTCAAAAAATTATAGGAATATTGGATCAAAAGAAAGATCATTTCAAATGTCAACATGTATTTTTAGGATGAGTTCTAGAAAAAGGCTGTGCCTGCTCTACCCCCAGTGCTGAGTAGTACAGGCTATGACTCAGTGTTCTGGTCTCAAATGATTGGGACCACAAGTGTTTTGGATTTCAGATTTTTCTTTTGATTTTCGGATATTTGCATTATACCACTGGAGGGTCGTAAATTCAAAGTCCAAAATGCTCCAGTGAGCGTTTCCTCTGAGGGTTGTGTCAGTACTCAAGAAGTTTCCAGTTTTGGAGCAGTTTGAATTTCAGACTTTTGGGTTTACGATGCTCACCCTGTATTAAGCTCTTTACTCCTTACCAATCTGATAAGCAAGAATGAGGTATGTGTGTCTTCTTGGAATTATGAGTGCAATGTTGGGTGTTGTTATAGACACTTAGTAAACACTTATTTGCCAGAGTTCCCTGAACAGCACCAAGTGTGTCCATTTGCCTTGTTTCAGGAGCGGCGCTGGGCCCCTTGCTGGCTGGGCTCATCTCCCCCTCCGGATGGAGCAATGTATTTTACATGCTGATGTTTGCAGATGCCTGTGCCTTATTGGTAAGTTGTCTTGTTTTTAATATAAGCCTCTTTTAATGAGCGTCTCTGTGGTTATTGACAAAACACTGGAAAAACTTTTTCCTGTGGACTCTTGCAGTTCTCAGGGAGGCTTGGGTCCTCTTGTTTTTCCTAAATATACCTACGGTGGGGAAATCTTCCCTGAGTGTTTTTAACCTTCCCACAGTGAGCTTTGATTTTTGAACTTATATAAATACAAAAATAAATACAATTGATTATTGGATGATAATATACCTGGTTCTGGTTCTTAGGCAAAAAGCAACAGAAATAGTCTTCACACAGCTGCATGAGATTCCTATAGCTAACACCCTAGTGAAGATGAGCTCACAGTTCCAAATTCTGAAACACAGGCAAAGAATCCACTTTGAATGACAGTCACAGACATAACAAATAGCAGAATTGGACCCAAAAAAACTGCAGATAGATGTTATCAAATAAACTAAAAATAAATGTGTTCAACACTACCGAAAATGTAAAAGGGAGCTGAGCTCATGAAGAAAGACAGAGCAGGTGGTAAACAACCAAGTGGGAGTTCTAAAAATGAAAAACGTAGTGTTTAGCTGGTAAAAGCTCAGTGAATAGGTTGAAAAGATAGAGCAGATTAGATACAGCTAAAGAAACGATTACTGAAGTAGAATATAGGTATGAAGAAATTAGCTTCATCTACAAAGAGAAACAGATGGGAAATATTAAAGAGAAATTAAATATTAAATGGAGGACCAAATGAGATGTCCTGATCATATCTAATAGGCGTCCCAGAACTGGGATTTTGGTTTTTGTTTATGCAGTGAATTCCATTTATAGATTTGCACATGGTAAGTCATCTTTGCATCTCTGGGATGCAGCCCACTCGGTTGTGGTGAATTGTGGTGAATTCAATGTGCAGCTGAATTGTTTGCTGAGATTTTATTAAGAATTTTGTATCTATATTCATAAGGGATATTGTTTTTTTTTGTTGTGTCCTTTCCTACCTTTGGCATCAAGGTGATATTGGCTTCATAGGACAAATTGGGGAATGTTATGAAATAATTCTGAGTATAGGCATAAGTTCTTTGTAGGTTTTGTAAAATTCAGATATGAAAGCATCTGGTCCAGGACCTTTTTTTTTATTGCTGCTTCAATTTTGGTGCTTGATATTGATCTGTTCAGGAGTTCTGTTTCTTCCTGATTGAGCCTAGGGAAGTTGTGCATTTCTAAGAATTTGTCTGCTTCCTCCATGTTTTCAAGTTTATGAGCATAGAGATTTTTATAGTTTTCAAAGATTATATTTTGTATTTCCACAACATCAGTTGTGATTTCTTCTTTTTCATTTTTGATTGAGCTTATTAGATTTCTTGTCTTTTTTGTTTCTGGTTAATCTAGCAAGAGGTTTGTCAATTTTGTTTATCTTTTCAAAGAGCCAACTTTTTGTTTCATTAATCTTGTTATAATTCTTTCATTCTCTATTCCATTTAGTTCTGTTCTGATCTTTCTGCTGGGTGTAGAATTGGTTTGCTCTTCTTTTTCCAGTTAGATTGTTGATTTGCGATCTTTCTGTCTTTTGGATAATATGGGCATTAAGGCTGTGAGTTTTCCTCTCAGCCCTGCTTTTGCTGTATCCCACAGATTTTGATAGCGTGTGTTCCCATTATCATTTAGTTCAAAGAATCTTTTGATTTCCCTCTTGATCTCCTCCTAGGCCAAACTATCATTCAGCAATAGGTTATTTAGTTTCCAAGACTGTATGTGGAGGGCGCTTCTGTTGGAATTGCTTTCTACTTTTATTCCACTGTAGTCTGACGAGACACACGGTATAATTTCTACTTTTTTAAATTGTGGAGACAAGTTTTGTGATCTAGGATGTGATCAGTCTTAGAGAATGTTCTGTGAGCTGAATGAGAATATCCATTCCGTAGTTTGGGGGTAGAATGTTCTGTAACGGCCGGTTAGGTCTATTTGTTCTAGAGTTCTGTTTAAGTCTGTTGTTTCTTTGTGTACTTTCTGTATTTTCGGCTTGAAGGATCTGCCCCATTCCATCAGTGGAATGTTGAAGTCCCAGCTGTTACAACACTGCTGTTTTGTTTAGATCAAGTAGAATTTGGTTTATGAAGCTGGGTGCATCTGTGTTAGGTGCATAGAAATTTAGGATTGTTGTTTCTTGTTGACTTGTTCCCTTCAGCATTTTATAATGACTGTCTTTATCTTTCTTTACTTTTGATGATTTGAAGTTTGTGTTATCTGATATGAGAATGGCCACACCAGCTTTCTTTTGGTTTCCATTTATATGAATATTGCTTTCCAACCCTTTGCCTTTGCTAGAGACAGCAAATACTTGGCTTATATTTTCTTGTCCCTTCAGCCAGCCTATGCCTCTTCAGTGGGGAGTGCAAGCCATTCACATTTATTGAGAGAATTGATAAATGGTATGTAGTTCTGTTCATCCTGTTGGGTAGAACTTTATTGCTTTGTTTTACCATTGTGGTATCTGGGCTCTGCAAAGCCTGAAATATTTGCTATTTGGACCTTTACAGAAAAAGCTTGACTCTTGGTTTAAACAATAGTGACTAATTTTAGCTTTATAAAAAAGAACCAAAATCTCAGATAACCAAAATATAAGGCACAAGTGGGACAGTCAATGAATGAACTTCACAGCTTTCATCTTGTGAATAGAAGTAGAGTGACTATCAAAGCAGTATGGAGACGTAAAGACCTGATCAATCTCAGAGAACCAAGGGCAGGAAAAACCAGCTGCAGTGTGGACGAAAAAGGGCAAATGTGAAATACAGAGTGACACAGATGGAAGTGAGTCCAACATACCAGTAACCATGGCAACTATAAATGGACTAGATTTACCAGTTAAGAGCAGAGATTGTCAGGTTGGCTTTAAAATCCAGACTCTTAACTATTTATAAGAAATGTACCTAATATGTAAGAATTCAGAAATGACCAAAGTGAAAGAATAGGAAAATACATATGTAACAGGTAAATAATAGCCAGAGGAAGCTGGCCTGGCTGTGTCAGAGGAAAGGGAACTAAAACCCAAGCCCACTGGAAGAGGGAGGTTTGTTATGGTGGAGAAGAAATAGTCATCAGGCAGGGCAGCAAGGCCACTGGTGGCCAGGTTGGTCTTTTCAAACCTATGAAGCAGATAAAACCTGTTTCTCTTTGCTGATTAATATGCTTTATGTTACCTTTTCCCCAAAATAGACCAGTTTCTTCTCCCAAGTCTGAACCTGAGAACCTCAGTGGTCCGGCCAAGTCTCCCAGGATCCAGAAACAGCTTCATGAAGCAGAAACAGAGTTATTTTCTTAGATGCTCATGGTTGGTTGAAGTAGGAGCCTGGAAGTCTCTCGTGTGATATGAGTTAAAGCAGAAGACCTGGCAGGAGCCACACTTCCTGCCTCGCCACCCACACTGCTGGGGGCAGCTCTGGCCCACAGGACTGGCTGTGCGTGCTAGCAACGTGCAGGGCCCCGGCCTCACATCCGGGGTTCCGCCCTCTCCAGTCCTTGTTACACTGGTTCCGTGCACAGACACAGCACTTGTGTCATGTTTTAGAATTTGATCTCTGCCCTTCAGTATTGTTAGCACTATTTACAATTATCCCATTCCCATAGATGACACTTGCTATTTTGTTCCTCTTTTTCTTTTCTCTAGATCAGTGGTTCTCAACCTTCCTAATGCTGCAGCCCTTTAATACAGTTCCTGTGGGTCACGGCCCACAGGTTGAGAACCACTGCTGTAGATGATCTGCTTTTCATAATCCTAGGCCTCCTAACACTTTCTACACATTGCACTTGGTGAGATTTAGATATTGGTAAGGTACTGGCAAGCCTGTACTAGTAGAGCTAAAGATTCAAAGTCACGGTCATAAATTTATTTAGCAAAAATCCTGCTGTTACCACCAGCACCATTGTTAGCACCTGCCCTACCCCTCACCCCCTGCTTTGACCACCTAAATGAGGCAAGCACTATTCAGCTGGGTCCCATTTTACCTGCAGGAGGAATACCTGTTCTTTTTAGCTTTAACTCATAATCATACAAGAGATTTCCAGGCTCCTACTTCAACCATAAGCGTCTAAGAAAATAATGCTGTTTCTGCTTCAAGACACTCTGACCCAAAGTCAGCGTGCACCTGTGTGTGTGGTTTAGATGTAGCCCCTCTTTTCCTCTCTAGAGTTGACAGTTCAAAAAACATTAGTTAAATGTGGCACCCCTTGATTGTGAGTCTGAATTTGTAAGCTGACTTCTAGCCCTTTGACCTGCAAAGGACGAGTGAAAACCTCGAGGAAGGGAAGTGAGGGGAAGGCAGTGCTGCCGGGAAGGCTGCAGCACAAGAGCTGTTGGTCCTCCCCAAAGTCACCAGGATTGTGGGGCACCTCGTATTTATTTTCTGTCTTTGGACATTTATGATTGGATTAATTTTATTTTAAATGTGACTTGAACCCTAGAGGTAATTGAGGTAACATAAATCTGTCATGAGAGCCTGTTTTCAGCACATCAGCCCTACCCGTGGGGACCGAGCCCTCTGGTGGGGGTGCAGTCTCAGCCTGGAGCTTTTGCAAGGAGAGACCTGCCCATGGATGGACACCCAGCAGGTGCTGTGGGGGAGTTACTGGCCAGCCTCACAGTGACCACAGCATGTGTCTGATTGGTCTCCACCGGCAGTGACTGGTGATCTTGTCTGTTTTGGGTGCAGTTCCTGATCCGCCTCATCCACAAGGAGCTGAGCTGTGTGGGGTCAGCGGCAGGGGACCAAGTTCCGTAAGTCCCTCCCGGCCCCTCTCCACTCAGGGTTACTGCGTGGCCTGCCTGCCTGCCTGCCTTTCCCTAGAGGAAGGAAGAAACTCACTGTCCTTCCATGGCACATCTCCTTCACTCTCCTTTTTTTCTTTTCTAATAAGTGCCTCTGTGTGGATATGCTGGTGGTAAAATCTCTCCTCATATCGGAAGAATGTGGGGGACATCGCCTCATTTGTGGGGCTTTGTGAGCTGCAGCTCCCAGAGCTCTCTCTGCTCTCCTCACCCCCCAGCTTCCTCCCTCCCTCCCCTCTCTCTCCTCACTGGCCACCCTGAGGCTCCCCCACCTTCCAGTCCCCTGCAGGAAAGAAATCCTCCTCTGTGCAGGGGGAGAGTCTGCTGGCTCTCCTGGGACTGTGCACCATGTTTGAAATTCAGGTCTCTCTTTGAACTGCTGCCAGCTGTTGAACCAGCTGTCATTTGATCCTGTCTTTCAGGTTTAAGGAACAATGACCACTGGAGCCGCATGGAGGGAGTCTGGGCACATCCTTCACACACCGTCCTTCAAGGAAAAGTTCAAATAAAGGATCCATGTTGAAAAGAATGATTTACCCTTGCCTTTTGCACACGCACCTGGAACAGACACAAAAGCCAACATGAAAATTCCTGGTACTATTATAGTTTAAATGAGCTGTGGGGTTCAGGGCAGAATAAGAAAAGTCCCCTGGGAACTGCTGTCTAGCTGCCTGACTGAGCCAGACAGAGGCTCGATGGCATGTGCCCAGCTAGCCGCTCAGGTGCACGTAGTGCCCAGGTAGCCCCCGTCTCTCTCAGGTACTTCAACAGAACGTTAATGTGTCCGAGGGCCTCGCTGGCAGGACCTCTGGCAGCAGTGTGCTGCTGTTTCCAGAGAACCTGAATGTGCCACATGGGTAAACAGGACATTGGAACGTAGGAGGTGATACCAGCGAGCAAGGAGGCAGCCTCCACACGACAACTCGGTCAGAAACCAACACAGAAGGCAGACCTGTCACGTCATCCCAGAGACTCTGCCAGCACTCCCCACATTCTGTACTGACCTCAGAACTAGTAGCCGTAGTGTGTGGCTATGAAGCAATAAACCTGCCCATGGACGGGGCACCTGGAGAGCCAGCCTCAGGACACCCCAGCTCCTCCTGTCCTGGCCATCCAGGGCCGAGACTGCTCGGTCCAGAGGCTGAGGGCCTCATCCTGGTGCTGGGAGTGGCTGGTCTCAAGCCCAGCGAGTCACTGCACCACACACAGACACCTGAACCCTGTCTAGACACACAGTAGCAGAATGGATTATTTATTTAAAACGTGTGATGTGTTCTATGAAGTATAAGAAATATAAATGCATTTTATTATTTATTAAGAGAAACTCTAGTTGTTCTCTGGCCATTTTTCTCAGTTGTCTCTTGCAAAATACTTACCTGCCCTTTGAAATAAAATGTTTTTTTTAAAAAAACTCAAGCAGAACGCTCAGTTATTTCTGCTCATGTTTCCAATATGTTAAAGACAATTTTCAAATAGAGTTGAATGTTCTTAGGATGGGACACATTTGACATCTTGCAGGGGGAAGCTGAGACCGATTTCAGCAGATAAGGGGCCTCCCTCTTGGGAAGGGACCCTTCTATTACATGAAGGGCCAGGCCTAGGCCCTAGCAAAAACAGCAGTCTGGATATCTTATATATCATGCAATTTAAAGACTATCCCAAGATTTGTCCTTGCCTAGGAATTGTCTCACGAAGCAGGGGTTGGGGGTAGGTTACATGCTGCAGTTGGGAGTTCCCAAGGAGGGGACGTCCAGGTTTCCAAGCTTTCTCCTTAGGGACAGAGACATTGAAAGTTGCATGATGTTGAGTTTCCCCAGAGATGGAGTACCGTGTGTTCTGAAAAGCCGGTCTGGCAGGGGCCCCTTCACAGCAGCTGGCAGTAGTCAGAAACACGGACCCCAGTGCCCCAGAGAAGGGACAAAAAACAGGAGGCAGACTGGCTGCGGGGGCTTCTGCGCACCCACCTCCTCACCAGATCTGCCTCCTTTTTAATGACAAGTTATTTACCCTTTTGCAATTGTTTTCTATTACTAAACATGGGATTCTGTAAACACTGCGTGGCCATCTGCGCTTCCCACATACACGGTCTCCTCAGCGCTTGCTGTTTCTTTGTCCTCTTCTTTCAACCTCGTTCACTTCCTGCCAGAGCCCACATCCCAAGGGGGCCTCCTCTTTTCCTCCCGCCCCAGAGCTGCAGTAGCCTGGGCTGCCTCTCGCCCTTCACCCCTCATCCCTCACTCCTCACACCTGCAGGCTGCCATCGCTAAAGATGGGCACACCCCTTGCCAGCCACACATCACCTCTTTCTATCAGGTGTGTACTTTTTTTTTGAGATGGAGCCTCAAGCTGTCACCCTGGGTAGAGTGTTGTGTCATCACAGCTCACAGCAACCTCCAACTCCTGGGCTCAAGAGATTCTCCTGTCTTAGCCTCCGAAGTAGCTGGGACTATAGGCGCCCACTACAGTGCCCAGCTATTTTTGGGTTGCAGCCGTTGTTGTTTGGCAGGCCCGGGCTGGATTTGAACTGGCCAACCCAGGTGTATGTGGCTGGTGCCTTAGCTGCTTGAACCACAGGTGCTGAGCCAGGTGTGCACTTTTATATTCACCTGGACAAACGGAGGTGCGGGGCATTAAGAAATGTGTCTCTGCACAGAGGACGTACATGTACACAGCTTTGGCCTTCCAGCTCCCAGCCCCTCCAGAACTGCTGTCTGGGGCCTCATCTAGTCAGACACCCAAGGAGGTGGTCCCCAGAGCACCCCCGCTCCACAACCACTGTCCAGTGCTCAGCAGCAGCCTTGAAGAGGGCAGTGTGGCTTTCCCAACTAGGTGACCTGAGCTCTTAGGAGAAAATCAGCAAGTAAGCAGGTTTGTGTTTCTGAGCCTTCTAAGCTAAACACTGATAGCACCTTTTGAGATGGATAATTGATATTTTTAAAAATGAGGAATAGACACACAGCTATTTTTTAAACAGTTAAGCTGAAACACATGTCGATTCTTGAATGGAAGATTTCATCATGACATTTAGGGGGAAAGTGTACGATGTCATTGTGAAAGCACAGCCTCGCCTTGTTGGAGCGGTGACTGAGGTTATTTCCACCTGCTGACAGCTGGCTCTGATGCTCACACACTTGCATGTGTCTGGCAGTGCAGCTGCGCCCTCAGAACACACAGGAAAGTCCCTGAGACTCAAGAAAGGCCAGGATGATGGGACACAAGTTCATGGCAGGGTCAGTGAAAGAGGCCACATGGGACTCTGGCTGTCCAGTCCCAGGGGCAGAGGAACCTCTCCTGGATGCCTCAAGTGAAGCCCCTCGGAGACAAAGAGCCGCCAACAGGTGCCAAGGTGCCTGGAGCTTGTGTCCTGTAAGTCTCACTCCAGATGTCCGGGGAGGGTCCAGACCAGCCTTCCCACCACCAGTTTATAAGATCGAAGAAGGCTAAATTGCTCAAAAAGATAAAGTGAAAAGATAGAAGCCCCAACTTCTAGTGTTGGATCCAGCAGACGTAGCACCACTCTGCGCAGGAGGCGTGAGGGTGTGTAAACGCTCTGCTGCTCAGCCCCGCACAGCTGGTGTAGGGGTCTGTGTGGCCCTGGGGACACAAGGGTGCTGGGGTTGCGCCAGCAGCGGGCCAGGAGCCTGCACTATGCCTCCACAGCCACCCCACAGCCTGGCTTTGAGCACCCCGGGCTGACCCACTCATAGGTTTCTGTCTCCAACTGGGCCCAGGGCCTGGAAAAGGTGGGGCCTGTTCAAAACCCATTAAAAAGTGCTGTCAGAGGTGCTAAGACATAAGCGTCTCCTCTTCCTCTGCTGTCCCTCTCTCTGCTGTTCAGGTCATCCCCCTCAGGCCTAGGGACGTCCATGCAGCTGCACACAGGTACCTGGCTCTGTCCCCGAGCAAAAGAAACACCTACTGGGTCCCACCTGGCTGGGCCCGACCTCTCCTGTCCTCTTCAGGCCACCTGCGGGCAGAGAGCATCCCCCACTCCCCCACCTACACCTCCCCACCAGTTGCTTCCCCAGGTGGGGGGCAGGGTAGGGAGAGGGAAGCTACAGGAGACCTGGGTGCCAGGGTGGGAGTGACACCAAGGGACCCAGGGAGGCAGTGGGGTCCGTGCCATTTGAGAGCTGAGGTTCTGGCCCTGCAGTACCAGCTCCAACATCACCTGCACATCCCTTACAAACCATAGGTGCAAAGATGGCACCACTCAGAATCACTGCAGAGCCCTAAACCCACACTGGCCCTCTGACCGCAGGCCCAGGTGACCGCACTGATCACTCAGCCCTGGATCCAGTCCCTCCATCAAGGATTGAGGTGGGAACTGAGGGTCTGGCTGAGCATCCCCCTTCCCCAGCAGTGCCCCGACTCAGCTCGGGTTAACTGCCACCACCTGGGCCTCCTTGTCCAGTGTGTTCCAACACACCCCACCCCTGAGCACTGGCGTGTGCTGTCTCCACACACAGAGCCAGCCTGAGGACATAGCCTAGACCAGGTGCTTCTCGTTCCTGACCCCACTCCAGGGGCCTATGGGCTCCAGGGCAGTGGGTTGGTGTGGGCCTTGGGCTGCTGTGGCAGGAAAGGTGCTGCTGGCAAAGCAGGCCACTCTCGGGCAGCCAGGAAGGTCCAAAGAGGGGAGGGACGGAGCGAGCACCACAGTCCTGACACAGTCGGCCTGGCTGCAGCCTCGGCTGCTCCAATACCCAGGGGAGGAAAGGCAGAGGCAGTGGGGCACCTGCAGGTGAGAATTGCTGTTCTGGCATTCGGCTGGTGCCCGGCAACACCCTCCAGAAGACAGTTAACAAGGCTTGTGTGAAGGTCGCCACATGTAACTTAGTTAACAACAGACACTGGCTTGGAAGCATCCTGCACCCAAGGTGACTATTCCCTCCCTCCCTGACTTGTCAGTGACCAAGACCGTCCTGTCTTTTGAAGTTCTAACACGAGGCCTGGATTGGACATTCTATTATTGGTCCCATTCATACCTTTTCTGTCCCTAAACAGCACTTTGGGTAGAGAAGCTGAGAAGCGAGATGTGCTTGTAAGGAGACACTGTACCCTGCGTCTCTAAGAGGTTCAGGGTCCTTGGATGGGGCTGCTACACCCCCAAATGTCCTTGATCCCCACAGGAAATGCTAGCCGGCCTGAGCAGCTTCTCCTGTTCATAAGGCTTCATTTTTTTAAATCAAGGGGAAATTTACAAAACACACCATTAGCCATTTAGAGTGCACACTCAGTGGCACTTGGCACGTCACAACACTGTGCGGCCACCACCGCAGGTCAATACTTTCTCATCACCCCAGAGGACCCTGAACCCATTGCTGAATCACCCTCCACACAAAGGCCTTCTATTTAAAATGAGGGTGTCAGGCAGAGTGGCCGGGTTCCGTCTAGCACTACAGAGCTGTCCTCAGTGAAAACCGGCAGCTGCTCCATCACAGTGATTCGTTCACTCCGTAGGCAGAAGGCATGAGGGGACCCGGTGTGTCTGAGATGGAAGCACATCATCTCGGCCGCCACGCCAGGGACCAGCTCTCCAAGAAGTCTGCCAGGACTCTGGTCTTGAGACTACTAAGCCTGGCTCTGTCCTAGAGCCACCAGACCACAGTGGGGGTCTCCCTGCCTGAGGCCATGTGGGGTCAGCTTTGGTTTCTCTCTTCCTTTCCCACCAGCCTCCCATGTGTCTTTCTTCTACTTCTTCCACATCCCCATGTCCCCTCCCATGTCCACCTGCTCTTGGCAGCAGATCGGGAGTGGGGCTCCTGTGGTGTGCCCCACACATGTCCACAGGTGGGCAGGAGCATGCACACTGCTGACAGTCATCTTCCTGGGCTCCCAGCAGGTTACTAGAAGTCCTTTGCAGTTACTTCTGGTGAGGGCAGAAACCTTGGCTTCAGCCTTGGCTGCTCCAGGAGCAGTCTAGTATCCGACAGTCACCTGGAGGGGGCGCCTCTTTCCAGACATGCTGGCATGGCGTCCCAAGGCCTTAAGGTCGCAGCACTTGGCAATCCTTACGGTTCTTTTCCCAAGGCAGCTATGGGAGTAGCGCCTCCCAGTAAACGGGAGGACACCGAGGCACCAGGAGGTGATTTAGGGCCCCAACGGGAGGGTCTTACTGATGCTAGACTTTGCCATTGGCAGCAGCAGAGAAGGATGGTCATCAGGTGACAAGCTCTGCACATTGACCTGTGTCGGGGCAGGGGGAGCCCACGGGACAAGCTGGCAGACGGGCGCCTGCGCAGACCCTCCCCGTCTCGTTTACGTTCACACGTTCATTCTCCTGCTTCCCTTTTTGCTTCACAGGCCTGAGCATCCTTTCCTTACCTCTTCTCTTTGGATTTATTTATCGATGACTTCCTGGCAGCACCGAGTGGCTCACAGTCACGGCTCTGAGACAGTCATGTGCGTCAGTGCACCTGAGTCCACTAGAATTAAAAATAGACTCTAATTTGACTGTTTCCCATTAAGATAAGCTCATGACCTGAAGCACGCTGACACTCTGACCATCCTGGCACAAACATGCCTTTTTGCCTCGCCGAAGGTACTTCTGGCCTGGTTGGCAGGTTTGGGCATTGGCACCAGTCACCAGTGTGACTTGTATCAGTTGTGTTTGGACCACAAACCCGGGTACTTTGGCGGACCCTAAGAAGCAGGCAGCTTGTTACGAGGGCAAGGTCCTTGCTCCCCGCCACGCTGTGGGTCTGCCCAAGGGCAGGTGCTGGTGCTGCCTTCTCCATCCCAGGATGCCCTTGCAGCCTGCATCGCCAGTTAACTAAAGAGCTGTGCGGCCACAGCTGAAGTGGGAGTCTGCTTGACTCAGGAAACAGCCTCTACTAGTGAGAACTTTCTGTCCCTGGTGGCTTTAACTGGTTTGCTGAGTGTCACCCAGCACTTGTCCCCCCACACCTGCTGGCCACGCAGACTCCCTCCTCACAGCCTTTGCCCATTTTCCTTTGTGGCTGACCTGTGGTTAGCTGTGGGTGTCGGCCCAGCCGGACTGCCGCACCTGAACGTTCCATCAAACACCAACTCTGCTGTCGCTGTGAAAGAATTTTATAAATGTGTGTGACACTTCAGTCTGTCAGCTGTAAGTAAAGGAGTCACCACAGAGCTGGGGGAGGGCCCGGTTCCAGCAATCAGAGGCCTTTAGAGCAAAACTCAGGTTTCCCTGAGGAGAGAGAAATCCTACCTTCCTGGACTTGGCCTCGGCTCTGGCCTGACAGTCCCAGGTGCCGTCCGCCCTGCCGGTGTCAGACTTGCCCGACCAGCCCCATGGGCTGGAGGATGCTTCCTTGAAACAAATCTGTGTGAGTGTGTGCATGTGGGGATGTGAGTGTGTATGTATGTGAGTGTGTGTGAGGCTGTGTGTAGTGTGTATATATATGTTAGTGTGTATGTATGTGAGGCTGTGATTTATATAAGTGTGAGTGTGTGTGTGTGAGTCTGTGAGTATATATGTATGTGAATGTGTGTGAGTGGGGTGTGTGTGTGAGGCTGTGCGTGTATATGTATGTGAGTGTGGTATGTACATGTGAGAGTGTGTGTGTGAGGGTACGTGAGAGACCCATACGCCCAGGAGAGACATCTTCTACTGGTCCTGTCGCCCTGGTGGCCCTGGCACTGCCTTTCTGGACTGTCTATGTTACTGTCACGAGTTGGGGTGATACTGGAGAGTGGACAGTGTCTACCAGGGCCTGTTGCTTCCTGAGACAGTTGTGTTTGGAACACAGTTGTATTTTTCCAAGAGATGATGTGATAGGACCTCTATATTGAGCCCAGCATCCTGTCACACCTTTAGTGACATCAAATGTCACCACCTCTATCAGTTCTGCCTTCAGACCCCCACACTGAAGCCCAGCCTCATGGAGACACCTCTTGGGTGTCTGATGTCATAGAATTTACCCAAATCCAGGGGTGGAGTCATGACTTCACCCCTGACTGTGGAATAGTGTCATTTATTCAGCACACACGGGTCACCAAGGACAGGCACAGGGGTATGGTGATAGACAGGCAAGCCCAGTCTGCCCTCGCGGGGTCACAGAGGCAAGTTCCGCCAAGGCACTGAGCCAGCAAGGGAGCAGGAGCAGGGACGGTGTTTCTGTATACTGATGGCCGTCCCTCGGAAGGGGTGGTCCAGCAGCGATCTCAGTGGTGTGAGGGGCAGATCCAGGTGTGTTCAGCAAGCATGGGCCATGGAAGGTCAGCAATTGAATTGGAATTGGGCTTATTTGACTAGTGGGGCTGTAGGGAGAAGGGACCAGAGGAAAAAAAGAGCAAGGAAAGGTGGGCAGAGGTGGGGGCGATGGTCGGGGATGCCAGGGGCGTTGGGGAAGAGGTGGAGGGTGGAGAGGGAAGGGAGGGTCGGGCCCATCTGGGGAGACAGGAGGTGGTGGCCCGTGGGGGCCTCAGAACAGACGTCCTGGAGACAACACCAGAACCTTGCTGATGGCAGGCTCTTGGCGTGACTTGGTGACAAGGAACTGACAACCGTGCAGAGAGGGGAAGCTGGAAAGTTGTCGAGCTGGAGGAAATGAGAGAAGTCAGGAGCGTGGGGCCAGCAGGGAGAAGCTCTCGGTAGAAGGAAAACTGGTCCAATCTGGGGCAAGTCAGTTTAAGAGCTGAGGGTGGCTTCAGAGGCCACTGGACAGATAAGGAGACGGAGGGCGGCCGTGGAGGCTCGGCCACCGCTCTGTGCTTTCTCTCAGAGGCAGCCATGGTCTGCGGCCACCCATCCTGCTCGACTGCCAGGACCCGGGACAAGGCGTGTGGTCTTCAGAGAGCTGCAGTTGGAACCCTGGCTGTACTGCTGCACCCTCCAAAAGAGGCAAGCTGGCCCTGCTCCTCTGACCTCAGCTATGGCCACAGACTGCAGAGTGGACACTGGCTGGTGCCACAGCGTCCAGTCAGGAACCACACCAGGGACAGGGGCTCCCCTGCAGCCTGTGGGCTGGCAGCCTTAGGACATGGCTTTTGTTTTGTTTCTTTTCATACAACCCTGATTCTTAGCTGCCACCAGAGGGCCTCCCTGCCCTGATCAGGGAAGGCCCTCCAGGTGAAAGAGCGAAGTCCCAAACACTGGCGCTCCAGAAGCCCCTACCGGGGCCTCATCCCCTCCCAGCAGACTCTTCTGGCATTGCACACAAGGTCGGAGCGTCAGAGGGTCCCCTGGCTTCACTTGTCTCATTTAATGAGCTACAAGAAATCTTATGTCTGGGGAGCCAGCCTGGGCAGTGGCATGGCAAGGCCTGGGGCAGAAGTGAAGGGGGCCGGGGTGACCAGGCAGCTGGGCAGAGACCTAGACCAGCGACAGCCACCGGGCACCACAGGGAGAGCCCTCCCATTCATGCACCACCTACTCCCCCAGCACTGTGGCAGCTGTGTTGCCCTCTCCTCCTAATAAGAATGGAGAAACTAAGGCCCAGAGAGGGCTATGTGCTCAGGCCCTCGCCTGAGTCCACAGGGTCGGGGGCCAGGCCCTGAGTAGACACACCTGCCCTTTTGTCCAGCAGGCTGGACGGCCAGACTCACCCCAGTCCAACCCAGATGAATCTGCAATAGACCGGGCTTCCCTGTGACAGTGTTTCATGGATTTTGTTTTCCTTTGCTTTTTCTTACTGTGGGTATTCTCAAGGACACACAAACATAGACAAAGTCACCAAGCCCCATGTGTCCCTCCCCAGCCTTCCCGTCTCCACCCTGCCCCACGTGAGCCTTCAATTTATTTTATCACATGGTGTATTTTTAAGCAGATGCTTGGATCATATCATTATGGCCCTACAGCTCCACCTCAGAGCAGAGAGCAGACACATTTCTTTCTTTCTTTTTTTTTTTAAAGTGTGGTATTTAAGAGTTTATTCAGGACAGTTATGATAGGGGCCACTGAGATGGGATTTTGCAGTAAAGGAGAAAGATTGTATTCAGCTTTGATAGAGCACCAGCAGGTGGAAGTTTATAGTGAAGGAGGTAGAAGGGTTCATAAAATGGACACGTCAGGGTCAGGGGAATCTGGCTAAACCAATCTAACAGGATTCTTGCTGAAGATGGGCCAGGATGTTCAGACACCACCTGGAGATGGTGGAAGACAGGTACCTGATCAGATAATTGAGGGTGGAAGGGTGAGGTGGTTTCTTGCTAAACTGATTTGGTGGAGTCCTTGCTAAAAACTGGATTTTACAAGGAAGTGCACAGTTGGGCCAAGGGGAAGCTTCAGGAGCCTGACTGAGGTTGGCTCGAGCGAGCAGACATTTTTCTTTACTTTCTATGTGTTACCTGTTGCCATACTGAGAACCAGGACTGTGCCCCAACCGGCTCCAACTTTCAGCCCCTTTGAAATTTTGTATAGACCACCCTTTCTCCGATGGGATTCTCTAATACAATGCTTTTAGCCTTTTTTTATATCATGGCACACTTAAATTATGTTGATCACAAAAAGAGTGTATTAAAAAAAAAAAAGAATATACTTACTGTGCTTTGAACTTCTTTCGAAAGAAATTTAATTAATGAATGATCTTTCAAACATTTTCACAGCACACCTCAGATCCTCTAAGGACACCCTCTCCTGGATCACTGGCCATCTAACGGTCTGCCGCTTCCAACCGTAGTTTCTAGACCAAGGCAATAGAAATGCCACCTCTTTTTTCCTCTAGGCAGCCAGGTTCTTATACAAGCCCTCAGAGATAATAATCCCCAATCTCAGTTGGGAGGGGGCCTTTCCGCTATGATGTCTGCTCCCCCTGCTGTTAAGCTGCCTGGAGCCTCCCTCTGCACTGGACCAGGGCTCCTGAGGGCAGCCTCAGGCCACACTGTCCCCTGCTGAAGACCACAAACAAGCTCCTGCTGACTCTTGAGAACCTTTGAAACATCTTCAACTCCTATGAAAACAGGGAGCAGAAAAGTCATCATGATAATTTTAACCCCTGTGATTATACTTACAGGGGCCAAAAGTTAGAATTAGTGTGCTCTCAATTGAATAAGATTCCTCCCCCCACTTCTGAGGCTGTCAGCTTGCAGATGCTGGTTACCACCAGGTATCAGGATTCACAACAGAAAGCTGCCCTTACATATAAAACAAACGCCATGAGCAGCTGGACCACTGTGCGCCACTTACCTTGGCCCTAGGGATGGATTCTCACTCCCACCTGGGCCAAGAGGGCAGGGCCCGAAAGCTCCTGTGCAGGCGTCTCATCATCTTGAGACAAGAGCTTTTGGAGTTTCCTCCTCGTGTCTGAGGCTGAGTTAAAAATTTATCTCTCAAAGTGAGCTTCCCCTCTTAACTCTCACGACTAGCACAGTGTGTCCTTAAGACACTGAAGAAAAGTGACTGGATTTTCTTCCACGGTCTGTATGAAGACCGGCTGTGCTCCCTGTGGGGTAGTTTTCACTGTAGCAATGAGGGCCATCTGCAGATTTTCCAGCCTCTGTCAGGACCCATCCTTTTCCACATCAAAATCTGCCCTAGATGCTAAAAAAAAGGTTCAGAGAACTCTCAGACCTGCCTGGTCTATTGGCCTGTGTCAACGTGGAGACTGGGTGTCCATCTGCTCAACAAGTAGTGTTGATTTTTGGTCTAATTTTCGCAGGATTATTAACCCTGCTATTCAGTTGGCTGATTTTTAAATCTGCTCTTAATCAGTACCAAGAAATGGTTCCTCGCCAGAGACACTTCCAAACCATTAGCTGGATAACTCTATCAGAAGCCATTTGAAAGGAATTTCTGGAAATTGTTTTGAAAAAGTGAAATTCATGTTTCTCTCTAGACATCCATGCTTTTAACCCCTAAATCATGCTGTGCTATCCTATTTAGACCACATTTCCTCAGCCTCTGAGGAGATAGTTACTTAGCTGTTCTTGGTCCTCAGCTTACATTAAGGATGTAATGGCTTACATCCCAGGCTCAGTGGCCACGCCTGAGATCCCAGAGCACTGGGAGGCTGAGGCAGGTGGACTGCTTGGACTCAGGAGTTCAAGGCTAGCCTGAGCAAAAGTGAGACCCTGACTCTCCTAAAAATTGAAAAGCTAGCCGAGCATTGTGGCAGGCACCTATAGACCGAGCCACTCAGGACGCTGAGGCAAGGGGACCACTTAAACCTAAGAGTCTGAGGTTGCTGTGAGCTGTGACGCCATGGTATTCTACCCAGGGCAACAGAGTAAGACTTTGTCTCAAAAAGAAGGGGTTTTTTATTTATCTAGGTAGAAATCTTTAAAAACATGACTCCAGAGAACCCCAGGTTTATGGACACCTAGTTTATAAGCACTTGTCAATGCAGACTTTCCCAAAAACCGATTCCCTGACTGGGGCACAGTCTCACTGACACGCTAAAATAGGCGGGTCTGCTTCTATTTCTAGGCTTCAAACCAACCTTAAGACCATGGCCAATTTCTCTTACTCCCCAGTGGACAGGGAAGAGACTTTGGTCACATAGGGGCCTTCTTTTAATTGATTATCATGTCATCTGAAAGAAGTGACCTGCTGTTGGCTATGAGAAAAGGGGAGACAGACTGTCCGGAGCCGCTGCCCACATGTACGGCACCGCTGGTTCCCACGACACATCAGCTCCCACGACGCCCTTGAAGCCCCTAGCTTGCACAGTGGGCTGGCATTTTTTTGCCACAAACCATTACCACTATTCAGTGGACAAAGCTGGCATTTTCCCACAAAACATTACCTCTTGAAAAACATTTACTAAGCAGATTTAAGGACTGAAGTGGTGATTTAAAGTGGGTTTCACCCTAGGAGTCCATCTGGAACAATCTGCAGGGGTTTCCAAATCCCTCCCTTGGGAAGCAGTTTATATCCTTCATCATTCACAGACAGCCGGCAAGTCTGTCTCTCGGTTAATTCAATTCTTGTCATGATGGATCCAGACAAAACAAACCTTTTAAATTATTATAAGTTACTGTCTTTACTAGGCCTACAGGACTCCCAGAGAATTCACAAGTGTGTGCATGAGAAAAAGCCTGTGTCTCGTCTACTCGCTCAGACTTCTGAATGGGAAGACCTACCCCCTCAGCCCTCTGAGGAGCAGCCTCCCCTGCAGTGCCCACTGTGGCCAGGGCCCACTGACTATTGTCCTCTTAGGGCAATGCTCAGATTTGACCATTGACACCAGGGAGTGGCCTACAGAAAAAATGCCCAGCATGAAAGTGATTCATTCTGAAATAACTTAGGGGACCTGGAAAAATAGACTCGGACCCCCACTTAGGTTAATTATTGGTAATTTATTTTACCTGCTACAGGGGCTGCTGCTTCGAGAGACAGTCAGCAGCCCAGGTGTGAGGGTGAGTTACCTTTTATAGGCTTTGTGTAAGCATATTACAGAAGGGAAAGGTGGTTGGTTAAGGGGGGTTACAACTCAGGTAGTCATAGATACAGCAATGGAACTATAATTAATACAGTTTCAGTTGACAATGGATACATTTTATATCACAATGGTTATGGTTATACAACAGTAATTAATCAAGTCTCAGTGAGTTTT
>CAUYQV010016944.1:0-13300 GCA_963574575.1 Galagoides demidoff | reverse complement strand
CTTCTGGATATATACCTAGTAGTGGAATTGTAGGATCAAATGGCAGGTCTATTTTTAGTTCTCTAAGTGTTCTCCAGATGTCTTTCCAAAAGGAACATATTAGTTTACATTCCCACCAGCAGTGTAGGAGTGTTCCCTTTTCTCCACATCCTTGCCAGCATCTCTGGTTTGGGGATTTTGTGATATGGGCTAATCTCACTGGAGTTAGATGAAATCTCAAAGTAGTTTTGATTTGCATTTCTCTGATGATTAAGGATGGTGAGCATTTTTTCATATATCTGTAGGCCGTGCGCCGATCTTCTTTAGAGAAACTTCTCTTCAAATCCCTTGCCCACTCTGAGATGGGATCACTCGTTGTCTTCTTGCTAATATGTTTAAGTTCTCTATGGATTCTGGTTATTAAACCTTTATCGGAGACATAACCTGCGAAATCTTCTCCCATTCTGATGGCTGTCTGCTGGCCTTACCTACTGTGTTCTTGGCTGTGCAGAAGCGGGGGTTGGGGGTGTGGAGCCAAGATGGCAGAGTGCAGCAGAGTGTCTTATATTAAAATGTCCAACACATTAGAGGCTCTCAGGTATGCACAGGGGAAGGAATGGTTATACACTGTTGATGAAACTATAACTTAGTATAACCCTTATGGAAAACAGTATGGAGATTTTTCATAGAACTAAGAGTAGACCTACCATTGAATCCAGGAATCTCACTTTTGAGTATCTAAATAAAAGAAAAAAATACTTTTTATCAAAAACACACCTGTATTCAAATATTTATTGGAGCACAATTCACAGTTTCAAAGATGTGGAACCAACGCAACTTCCCATCAATTTATGAATTAGATTAATAAAATATGGTATATGTATACCAAGGAGTACTACTCTTCTGTAAAAAAGATGAATTAATACCTTTTGCAAAAATATGGATGGACTGAAGACCATTCTCCTGTGTAAAGTATCTCAAGAATGAATAAGAAAACACTCTTTAATTAGAACAAAAACACATAGAGAAGTAAACTTCAGTAGAAATGAACTAGTGTATGCTTTGTTGAAGTTCAGTTGTATATTTGGGTTATATGTTCTATTCCATTAGTTTAGGTCTCTATTTCTGTAACAATACCATGTTGTTTTCATTATTATAGGCTTGTAATAACATTTGAAATCTGGTAATGTGATGTCACCAGATTTGAAATTTTTGATAAGATTGCTTTTACCGAAGCAGAGCAAGCTGGCAGTCTAGAGATGGTTCCTTTGAAACTGTGTGTGGCGAGATTGGGGAGAAAGGACTCAGCCACCTCTCGCTGGTGGGCCCTGCCCAGAAATATGACTTCAGGGAACAGAGAAGCAGGAGGAGACTCCAGACCCAAGACTCCAAGACTCTAAAGGAGCAGAGAACTGGCACAAGGGCAAATAATTGTATGCTGGCAGAGGCTGATTGCTTTGCTGGTGGCTGCAGACTTCAGAAAGAGAAGGCCTGTCTGTTCTTTGTTTGTTTTTTTTGTTTGTTTGTTTGTTTTTAAAAGGCCCATCCTTTGTTTATTTTTTATTTATTTATTTTTTCTATCTTTTGGGGACCTGGGCACGGGGCGGAGTTTACTTTGGGAGAGCTTGCACAAGTGAACAAGTGATCTTGAACAGCACCCAGGTGCTGGAACTGAGGCAACAGGCAGAGAAGAGCTCTCATTGTTCATCTTCATCTGCAGGCTGGGAAAAGCCATTGTGAGAAAGCTGCTTTGCAGGATCATCCCTCAAGGTGGGATTGTAAGGCTGGTTCTGGCACACCTGATAAGCTGGGCAGCCACCAGGGGAGATTTGAGAGACACACACTCTCCCATGAAAGCCACTGCATGGCTGAGGGACATGGTTTAGAAACGTTGAGAAATATCTATTAAGCAAGCTGACAAGAGCTTCAGTGTCCCAACCCTGTGGGGACTGAGGACAAAGAAATAAAGAAGACAGGACCAGGTTTCTTCCCCAAGACTCAGGCCTCCAGCCTACAACTCACACAGCTCTATCAGTGCTATTATTAGCATCTCATACCCCAGAAGCTCACCTGCGCCCTGTTGCCCAGGCAATGTATATATATATTTTTTTTTCTTTTAAAAAATTTTTTTCTCTACATTTTTCTCTTAGATTTTTCTTTTATTTTTCTCTCATAGCTATAATTTTTTATTATTTCCTATATCAATAGTAAGCGATCCATTTTTGCTCATATTTCTGCTTCTGTTATTCTTTTTTCTTCCCCCAATTTTATCCCCTAAGATTTTCTATTTGTTTGTTTTGATCTGTAATATTTGTGGGTTTTTTTCTCTATTTGGTGGAAGTGGGATCTTTTGCTTCCTCTGGGTGCTAAAGAGTTCCTGACATCAAGGAACCCACCAATCCCAGCCCCACCTCCCCAGGCTGGGTATTGTGGGTGTGGGTTAAATACCCTTTTCAAACCACTGTTACCCCTGTATCTCTCTTTATGTTCCTTTCTTCTTTTTGTCAACCTTCCTTTTTACCCCCATTTCATAGTTCTGAATTCCTTGTTGATCTTTTCTTCCATTATGTTCTTTATTCTTCTCCTCCTTTTAGTCCTATACCAAAAAACACTTCAACACCTTAGGTAAGAGACAAGGTAACTTAAAGAAGAGGAGGAAATGAAAGGAAAAAGTAGACTAAGGAAGCAGACAAAATGAAGATACTCACATGGAAAAAACAACAGAATTATCCTGGCAACACAAAAAAACAGAACACAGCACCCCCCGAAGGGATCATGAGAAAGAAATGTTAGTAATGACAGAAAGGAAATTTACAATACTGATGGTAAAAGCTTGAAGGAAATTGCTGAGAAAGTGGGAGATAATCAAAAGTAAATACAAAAACAGAATCAAATAAGGGATGAAATGTATGAAGAATACCTAAAGGATATAAAAGAGCTGAAAGAATTAAGGCAATCAATCAGGGAACTTAAAGATGAACAGAGAAGAAGGAATTTCAGAGGTAGAGGACAATGCTCTTGAGTTAACACAGGTAGTTAAAAGAGAAGAAAAGAAGAGAGAGAAAGTAGAACATCCAAGGAGAGAATTATGGGACTTCATGAAGTGTTCAAATTTGAATATAGGTGACTATAGGGGAAGAAAAACATTCCAGAGAAAAGGAAGCCCAACCAAAGGATATGATAAATGCAAATTTTCCAAGCATCATCAAAGATTCTGACACACTCCTTTCAGGAGGATGTCAAAACCCAACACACATTGTCATGAATCTGTCAAAAGTCAAGATGAAAGAGAAAATTCTGCAAGTAGCCAAAAGCGAATGCCAAATGACGTACAGGGGCAAATCCATCATGGTGACAGTGGACTTCTCAAATGAATTATTTCAAACCAGAAGAGAATGGTCATCTACCATTAACCTCAATTTAACAAAAGAAGAAAAAACAATGTTAATCCCATAATACTATATCCTGCTAAACTAAGCTTTAAAATTCATGGAGAAATCAAATCATTTACTAATATGCAATCACTGAGGAAGTTTGTTACAACAAGACCAGCTGCATAGGAAATACTTAGACCTGTTCTACACACTGACCATCACAATGAATACCAGCAAATGAAATACCCAGACTCTAAAGGACAAACCCTAGCTTCCAAAATGATGTAAAAGATAAAACTAAGCAATGGACTTTCACAAAATAAGATGCATAGAACTCCAGCACACTTATCAATTGTCACAGTAAATGTTAATGGCTTGAATTTCCCACTGAAGAGGCATAGGCTGGAAGATTGAATAAGAAGCATAAGCCATCTATATGATGACTGCAAGAAACACACCTAGCCTCAAAGGATAAAGTGAAACTCAGGGTGAAGGGATGTAAAACAGTATTTCAGACAAATGGAAATCGGGGTCACAATCTTATTTTCAGATACAGGGGATTTGAAGCAACTAAAGTGAAAAAAGGCAAAGATGGACACTTCATGTTGGTTAAGGGAACAATACAAGAAGAAGATGTTTCAATTCTAAATATTTGTACACCAAATTAAATGCTCCCAGATTATTGAAAACAGATGTTAATTAGTCTGAGCAATCCTATAACAACCTATAACACCATAACAGAAGGGGACTTGACCACTCCTCTTACTGAGCTGGATAGATCCTCTAAACAGAAACTAAACAAAGATAAAAGAGATAAATGTGGCCCTAGAACAACTGTGTTTAACAGGCATATACAGAACACATCAACCCAAACCCAAGGAATATACATTTTTCTAGTCAGCCCAGGAACATTCTCCAAAACATCATATCCTAGAACACAAATAAAACTTCAACAAAAATTAAAAAGAATTAAAATTTTACCTTGTATCTTCTCAGACCTCAAGACAGTAAAAGTGAATTCAACTCCAACAAAAATTTTTATGCCATTAAAAAATAAACAACCTTATGCTGAATGTCACTTGGGTCAAAGAAGTGACAATAGAAAAAAGGAAATTGTTAACTTCCTTGAGCATAACAACAATGAAGACACAAGGTACCCAAACCTGTGGGACACATCAAAGGAAGTCATAAAAAGGAAATTTATTGTATTACATGCCTACATCCAAAAAATAGAAAGAGAGTAGAACAATAATCTAATGAATCGTCTTAAAAGAATGGAAAAGGAAGAGAAAGCCAATTCTAAACCTAGAAGAAGAGAAATAACCAAAATTAAATCAGAAATAAATGAAATTGAAAATAAAACAATCATTCAGAAAATCATTGAAACAAAAAGTTGGATCTTTGATAATGCAAATAAAGTTCAGAAATCGTTTTCCAGATTATATAGAATTAGAAAAGTAAGATATTTAATAACCTCAATCAGAAACTAAAACAGGATAAAAACAACTGATACCACAGAGATGCAAAAGATTATTTCTTACTACTACCAAAATCTCTGTGCTCGGAAATTTGACAATGTGGAAGAAATGGGCCAATACCTGGAATCATACCATTACCCTAGACTTAAACAGGAAGCAATAGATCTCTTGAACAGACAAATATCAAGCACTGTAATTGCAGAAACAATAGAAATGCTTCCAACAACGACAAAAACAAAAAGCCTGGGACCAGATGTCTTTACAACAGAATTCTATCACACCTTCAAATACGAGCTTGTAATTATACTACAGAGCATATTCTAAAATATTGAGAAGGAAAGAACCTTCCCTAGCATGTTCTATGAAGTAAACATCACTTTGATAATAGAATCAGAAAAAGAACCAAGTAAAAATGAGAACTACAGACCAATTTAACTAATTAATATTGTTGTAACAATACTCAATAAAATCTTAACTAATAGATTGCAGCTAGACATTAAAATAATTACACATCATGATCAAGTAGGCTTTATCCAAGGGATGCAAGGTTGGTTTAACATACTCAAATTCATAAATGTAATATACCAATAATATACCAATATTACAAAGACCATATGATCCTCTCAACAGATTCAGAAAAAGGCATTTTGACATAATTCGCCATCTTTTTCTAACAAGAACACTTAAGAAAATAGGCATATCTTGCACATTTCTTAAGCCAATTAAAGCCATGTATGACAAACCCACAGCTAACATCATATCAAATGGAAAAAACTGATAGCTTTTCCACTTAGAACTGGAACTAGACAAGGATGTCCACTATCACCATTATTCTTCAACATTGTGCTGGAAGTTCTAGCCAATGCAATCAGATAAAATATAAAGGGCATCCAAACGGGTGCAGAGGACATCAAACTCTCTCTCTTACTGATGATATGATCTTATACACAGAAAACCACAGAGACAACTGCAAAACTCCGGGAAGTGATCAAGAGATATAGTAATGTTTCAAGGTGTAAAATCAGTGCCCACGAATTAGTGGCCTTTGAATATGCCAATAACAGCCAAGTTGAGAAACAATTCAAGGACATAATTTTCTTATAGCAGCTTCAAAGAAAATGACATACTTAGTCAATATACCTATAAAATGAGATGAAGGCTCTTTACAAAGAGAATTATGAAACTCTAAGAAAGAAATAGCAAACACACTAACAAATGAAAGAACATACCATGCTCTTGGCTGGTAAAAATCAACATTGTTAAAATGTCTACACTACCCAAAGAAATCTACAGATTCAATGCAATTCCCATTTAAATACCAACATCATACTTTAAAAAACTGGAAAAAATAGTACCTCATTTTGCATCAAACCAGAACAAAACATGTGTGGCCAAACCTGTTCTTTGTTTTTATTAAAACAAAGCTGAAGGCATAACCCTACCAGACTTCAGGCTACATACTATAAGTCCACAGTAATAAAAACAGCATTTCATTGGCACAAAAAATGGAGACATAGATATATGAAACAAAATAGACAACCAAGAGCTGGAACTAGTCTCTACTTGCCATCTGTTCTTTGATAAACCTAACAAAAGCATACATTGGGGAAAAGAATCCCTATTCAACAAATGGTGCTGGAAGAACTGGATTACCACATGTAAAGACAGATGCTGGACCTATACTTTTCACCACTTACACAAATTGCCTCAAGATGGGTAAAAGATTTAAAGCTAAGACATGAAACAATAAAAAGCTTAGGAGACAGTGTGAGTAAAACACTTGATGATGTTGGACTGAGGAAAGCTTTATGAGAAAGATTTTAGCAGCTATTACAACAAAAATTAAGAAATGGGACTCAGAGGCCAAGGTGAGTGGATTGTCTGAGCTCACAGGTTTGAGACTAGCCTGAGCAAGAGCAAGACCACATATCTTAAAATAGCCAGGCACTATGGAAGGTACTTGTAGTCCCAGAAACTTGGGAGACTGAGGTAAAATAATTGCTTGAGCCCAAGAGTTTGAGGTTGCTGAGAGCTACGATGGCATGGCACTCTTCTGAGGTTGGCAAAGTGAGGCAGTCTCAGGAAAAAAAACAAGGACTTAATTAAGCTGAAAATATTCTGAACAGCTAATGATACAACAAGTAAGCAAAAGGATAACCTTCAGAATGGGAAAAGATATTTTTAGGGTATGAATCTCACAAAGCATTGATAATTAGGATCTATAGAGAACTCAAATTATTATCAACCAAAACAGAAAAAAAAATATCATCTACAACTGGGCAACAGATATGAACAGAACAGAACCTTCTCTGACAAACACAGATGAATGTCTAACAAATATTTGAAAAAATGCTCATAGTTGTTGATTGTCAGAGATACACAAATCAAAGCCACTGTGGAATATCACTTAACCCCAGTAAGATTCAGAGCTATAGATGCTGGCATGGATGTGGAGAGAAGAGAACTCTTTTGCACTGTTGGTGGGACTGCAAACTAGTACAACCTTTTTGGAAGAAAGGATGAAGAGTCCTCAGAGAACCCAAATTAGGCCTTCCACTTGATCCTGCAATTTCATTCCTAGGGAACTACCCTGAAGAAAAAAATAATTTTATCATAAAGACATTTGCACTTCATTGTTTATCACAGCTCAAATTACAATTGCCAAAGTGTGGAAACAACCTAAATTCCCATCAACCCAGGAATGGATTAACAAGCTGTGTTGTATGTATACCATGGAATACTCTTCAGCCTTTAAAAAGATGGTTACTTTACACCTTTGGTATTAAGTTAGATAGAGGTGGACCACATTCTTCTTAGTAAAGCATCACAAGAAAGAAAAAGCAAGAATCCAATGTACTCAATTTTAATATGAAGCCAGTAGAAGAGGGGTCCTCAAAGTTTTTAAACAGAGGGCCAGTTCACTGTCCCACAGACTGTTGGAGGGCCGGACTGCAGGCCCCGGGACAAGTCAGCTGCTAAGCAGGACAGGCAGTGGTGGCAAAAATACACAGAGGGCCGGATAAATGTCCTAGGCGGGCTGCATGTGGCCCGTGGGCCGTAGTTTGAGGATGCCTGGTATAGGTTTGTTTCCCATATTCATTATTGTCACTTTAGTTAGTATGCCCCTCCCGAAAAGTAGAGCAGGACACTTAGGCACAATTACGAAGGCATGAGAGGACAGCCAGTTGCTCCAATTGCAGCTTAAAGGCTGAGAGAAAAACTTGGTAACTGGATTTCCAGACACCCCTGTATAGCTACATATTTGGGGGATAAAAGACCAGGGTTAGAGAGGAGTACAGAAAAGATTGCTCCAGTGTCCAGAAGGAATTGTCTCCTGGCCCTTCACTGTGAGGCAGACCTGGGGCTCTTGAGGGGTGATGACACTAGCTGGAGCCGCGAGAATCTGCCTTGGGCACCATCAGTCCAGTTTGGGGGCTGATGGGCTCACTGTCCCAGGAAGCCTTTGCCTCTGAGGACAGGCTACCCTCCAGTGGTCACTGTTGCATTCTGGACAGGGGCCAGGTGGCTTGCCTAGCTTGTGGGATGGCTGGCAGCAGTCTTTCCTGAAGTGGCCAGTCTGAGCACATTGGAAGTACTTGTTCTTAGGTCCTCTGGCTTCCCTCTGCCCCTGAAAGGTGCTCATTTGTTGGAATGCCATTACTAGAGCTGCCGTTCTTTTTCTATCCCTTCTCTCTTTTTTCTCCTATTTCTCCTGATCTTGGTTATAAAAGAGCACTGTGGCTGATGTAAGAAGATTCTCCAGGTCATGATCCAGATCTAGAGCCACTGTCTGGAGTTTTCTTTGAATGTGTGGGGCCGTCTGAGTGATAAAATAATATTTTGAAATAATTTCACCTTCAAAGGAGTCGGGTGTTAACTGGGTGTGTTTTCTTGTCACCTCCCAAAGCCATTCAAGAAAGGCTGAGGGACTCTTATTTTGCTCCTGGTAAATAGTAGAGAACATCGAATAGTTCATAAGCTTTTCCTTGGATCCAGACAATTTGGGGAAGTTATTACAGCCAGGAAAGCTGAATCTATCTGATAGGTTTTACACAGTTGGTGGTTGTCCTTCAGGAAAAAGAAAGCTTGCACATAGGGCAGTTCAGACCACTTTCCTCCTTCTTCTTTTTTTTTAAATCTAATTGAAAAATGGTGGCATATTTTAGAGTACCCTCTGGTGGCCATTGTTCACCATTGGAGAGTGGATACTCAGGCCAGGCCTGGGTGCAGAAGAAAATTACCCATTCTTTTGTCAGCATCTGGAGATCAAACCTGTCCCAGTGCTTCAGAATACAGCCCAGAGGAGTGTTCTCTTTGAGGGAGAATATGTTACCCATATGTGGGGAAGAATAAACATCTAGCATCTTAATCAATCCTACCCTGTATTCCTGGTTTGTCAAAGCACCCTCTGACGAACCCAAGAAGCTTTCCAGCCAAAGAAAATGAAGCGTCCTTCTACTGCTTGGGGAAGAATCTCTGAGGAGAGTGGCCTCCTCAACTCCTGACCTTGTCTGTATTTGGCCCCTCTTACTAGTGTAGAACTTTGTATCTGCTGGCTCTCCTGTGCTTATTACCTGTCACCCTGAGAAATCAGATATCTGGAAGATTGATCCTACCTGATGTAATTTCTGTGCCTTTCTGCAGCCCCAGAGTATCAGTCAATTTGGGGATGAGCCCCACCCATAGAGAAAACAGTTGTGGGTACTTAGAAGCTTAACTTTTTATTATTTTTATGAGCTTTTAAAAATTCCCAGTAACAAAGGCAAACAGGCTTTCTGTCAAGAGCAGATCTCAAATGCTATGTATTCCAACCTCCCCTTCTTTCCCCAAAGGTAGCAAGGCAACAATAATATACCTCTGTTGAAAATCAAGGTCGAGAGACACTTTGAAACCTTTGCCTGACAATTAGTCACAGAGAAACTTGAAATTATTTTAAACTTTCCCATTTACACCAATAAACCAGAAGAAAACAAATATTCATGGTCATTTTCATTACCTTTCTTCATTTTTAAGAGTCTGAAATTACAGAAGAACTAAATGAACTTTAAAACAATAGACTTATTCAGAAAATCAACAAAACAAATGTTGATTCTTTGAAAAGATTAATAAAATTGAGGATGGATCAAGATGGTGGACCAGTAGGATCATTCAGCTTAGCATTCCTAGAATGACTGGGGAAAAAGAAAGAACAAAGCATTACCTGGTGCAGGGACCTTATCCAGGGAGCACAGCAAGGAGGTGGGGAGATGAATACAGTATATGATGCGAAGCGATGGAAATCTGATGAATTAGGCAAATGATTGTGAATGGCTGAGACTGGCTGCCTCCTCTCCACAGACGTCCAGGATAGGAGGAAGCCTTTCCAGAATTTTCAGCATTTTGGGGAAACTGCACATCGAGTGGAAAGCTTGGAAGAGTGGGAATACGTGAACAGTATACAGCAATGAGATTTAAATGCTGGATGGAGTGGATTTGCCATAGGTTTGGTAACTGGTGAGGCAGCCGTACTGAGAATTGTGGGAAAGTAGTAAAAGGTCTTAGCAGGGGGCTAAAGCATGGCCATCTTAATTCCACCTACAAGGATCAGAACTCTGCTCTTGAGCCAAGCCCTGTGAGGGACTTCCACAACCCACGGGAGCTGGTGTCAGGGGACACTGTGGGACCTGCCCCTGAAGGACTCTTGTGAGCTTTAAGATCCAAGCCTGCCAGGGTTTGAATGCTGAGGAAACAATCAGGCAATTACTAAAGGCAACTATATTTGGAACAAGGACCATAGAGATTGCTGGCTGTGCTCTCTGTCTTCTAAGAAAAACACACGGCCACCTGGTGGCTGGGCAATGTTTTCCAAAATATTGTCATCAGCAGCAAGAACTTTGGTTTGAAACAAAGGAGGCAGTTATAAGGAAAATGGAAAACAAGGAGGTGAACAAGAAGAAAGAACACATGAGGAAAAACCAACAGAAACATTTGGGCAACATGAGAAACCAAAATGGAAGAACTCCCCCAAGGGACCATGAGACAACTACTGCAGAAGACTCCACCTATAAAGAAGTAATGGACTAGACAGAAAGGGAATTTAAAATATGGATGATAAAGACAATAAAAGGAATGGATGACAAAATGAAAAGGCAGAACCAAAAGTCAGAGGAGACATACGTGGAATATAGGAAGGATATTGGCAGGGCATACAAAAACTAAAAAGACAATCATGGAATGTAAAGATACAATAGAAAGTATTAAAAATAGGTTATACCACGGAGAAGAAAAGACCTCTGAGCTAAAGGATAAAGTTTCAAGCTAACTCAGGCAGCTAAAGAGGCAGAAAATAAGGGCGAGAAAGCAGAAAAGGCACTTAGAGAGCTAACTTATGGATAATAGGGAATCCTGAAGGGGAAGAAAATTGTCCCAAAGAAACAGAACCACTACTAGAAACTGTCATAAATAAAAACTTCCAAAGTGTTACTAAAGAGCCTGACACACTTCTTTCAGATAGATATCAAAACTCAACTGATCTCAACTCAAACAGACCCTCTCCACGACACAGTGTAATGAACCTGTCCAAAGTCAAGATGAAAGAATAAATTCTGCAAGCAGCCTGGAGTAAGTGCCAACTGATCTTTGGAGGCTAAGTCATTCAGATGACAACAGACTTTTCAACTGAAACCTTCCAAGCCAGAGGAGCATGGTCATCCACCTTCAACATTCTTAAACAGAACAACTTTCAGCCCAGAATTCTGTAGCCTGCGAAACTAAGCTTGAAAAATGACGGAGAAATCAAATCTTTTGTGGATATATAAGCCCAGAGGAAATTCCGCCAGAACAAGATCAGCCATACAGTAAATACTTAGACCTATTCTCAGTAATAACTAACCATTGAAATGGACCAACAGCAATATAAACACCCAAAAGGTAAAGGTCAAAATGTAGCTTCCACGATGATACAAAGGATAAAATTGCACAATGGACTTATAAAAAAAATATATAGGGTGACGAGAGCTACACCACACTTATCAATTCTCTTAAAAAAAAAAAAAACAGTGTTGAGGATTATGTAGAAAAGAAAGAATATTCCTACACAGTTTCACAATGTAAAATGTCACAACCCTTTGGAGAGCAGACTGAAAGGAAACGGATTCAAATAATTAACATACCGTTGTCAAATTCTACTCAGCAATCCCAATTATAGTTTAGATAGATAGATAGATAGGCAGACAGACAGACAGACAGATAGATAGATAGATGAATACACACACAGAAAAAGAAATGACTAGGTAAGTTCCCACAAAACATAGATGATTATTTCTAGAAGTATACGTCATCACAAACAAATAATGAAAACAGCCATCAACTCATATATAAAGGAAACATGTTGTGTCCAAACAGTGGAAGAACTTTGAAGGTAATATGCAGTGAACGAATCCAAACACAAAAGGCCACATATTATGTGATTACACTTATATGAAAAAAAATGAAGAGAATGTAAATATACAGGGGCAAAAAAATATGTTTGCAAGGCTTAGATGGGGCTCAGAAGGATGATCTAATAAGGAGTGGAAACTAACGGATACTGGGATTCTTTGAGGCATATGTATTTATTTTCATTTTTGTAATATTGATTTATTTGTGTAATATTGGCAGATATCTGTAACTATACTAAAATCATAGAAATGGACACTTGAAGTGGCTAAATGTATGATATGCAAAATTGATCTAAATCAAACCAATACAAACAAGTAAACAAATGTAAGAGGGAAGAAGAGAAAGAATTTCTTGAGTTGATTATTTCCTTCCTCCAAGCTGAGCCTGTATCTGATGCTTAGTTCCTCCCTTGAGCAAAGGGAAAGATATTTTTAGCATTCTGCAGAACCAAGCTCACCAGAGAAGAGTGGGTAGAGAGTAGTTCTCTGGGACGGGCCCACAGTTTGGCAGCTTCATTTTGTTCTAAAATCAGGCCTCTGGTCTGGGTCCACAGGCTCACTAAAGCTGTTCACAGGTATGGTTTGCCTTCCTTGGCTTTACGTCCCACCAGATAGATAGCACTACCGGCTCATAGAGCCTGCCCCTCTGACACCCACTCAGAACAATTCTTGCCTTGGCTACATTGTGACATAAAGGACAATCATCCCTGAAGTAGCCTCAGCAGGACCTAGACTGCCAGAAAGGAGAAAAGATTAGTGGGTTGATGATGGGATGCCCTGGTGTCTTGGAGACAACCTGCTAGCTCTACCTGTGTGACAGCCTAAGAATTCTGGAATCCTGTGGCGTTCAAACCTCCAAAGGTACCTGTGTCACAAAGTGCCTAAGTGTTCTTTCCTTTAGTTGGTGAGGTTCAGAAAAGCATATAGCAGACATGTTTGATCCACATGTCTTAGATGTTCCAGCTGTTATTTTGGACAATGGTTCGGGATTCTGCAAAGTAGGCATTTGCCGAGAAACTGGACCTCGTCATGTCATCAACTCTGTCGTGGG
>CAUYQV010016943.1:0-23803 GCA_963574575.1 Galagoides demidoff | reverse complement strand
AGCAACCTCCAACTCCTGGGCTCAAGTGAGTCTCCTGCCTCCACCTCCCAAGTAGCTGGGACCACAGGCGCCTGCCACAACGCCCGGCCATTTTTTGGTTGCAGCCATCATTGTTGTTTGGCGGGCCCGGGCTGGGGATTCAAACCCGCCACCTTAGGTGTATGTGGCTGGCGCCTTAGCCACTTGAGCCACAGGCGCCGAGCCTATTTATGTTAATTTTAATGGATTTACCATTGACATTTTATTATTATTATTATATTTGAGACAGAGTCTCAAGATGTCACCCTGGGTAGAATGCTGTGGCATCATACCTCATGATAACCTCCAGCTCAGGCTCAAGTGATCCTCTTGCCTCAGTTTTTTCTATTTTTAGTAGAGATAGGGTCTAGCTTTTGCTTAGGCTGGTCTTGAACTTGTCAACTTGAACAATCCACCCACCTCGGCCTCCCAGAGTGCTAGGATTACAGGTGTGAGCCACTGCCCCCAGCATTTTTTTTTTTTTTGAGACAGAGCCTCAAGCTATCCTCCTGGTAGAGTGCTGTAGCATCACAGCTCACAGCAACCTCCAACTCCTGGGCTCAAGCAAGTGTCCTGCCTCAGCCTCCCAAGTAGCTGGGACCACAGGCGCCCGCCACAATGCCCGGACATTTTTTGGTTGCAGCTGTCATTGTTGTTTGTGGGGTCCAGGCTGGATTTGAACCTGCCACCTTAGGTGTATGTGGCTGGTGCCTTAGCCGGTTGAGCTACAGGCACCCAGCCGCCTTTTTTTTTTTTTTTGAGACAGAATCTGGCTCTGTTGCCCAGGAGAGTGCTCATCATAGCTCACAGCAATGTCAAATTCCTGGGCTCAAGCAATGCTCCTGCCTCAGTCTCCTCCCCTGAGTAGCTGGGACTATAGGCATGCACCTCTGGGAACTGAGGAGCATTTAAGGAGCTCCAGAGAGGCCTGGCGTGGTGGCTTGTAATCCCAGGGCTCCTTGGGAAGCCAAGGTGGGTGGATACCCTGTGCTCAGAAGTTCAAGACCAGCCAGAACAAGAGTGAGACCCCATCTTTTAAAACAAACAAACAAACAAACAAAAAACCCAGCTGGTCATTATGGCAGGTACCTGTAGTCCCAGTCACTCAAGACGCTGAGGCAAGAGTCCAAGAGTTTGAAGTTGCTGTGAGCTATGATGACACCAACACCAGGGCCACTGAGTGAGACTCTGTCTCAAAAAAAAAAAGGAACTCTAAAGAGAGGTGTGGGGATGGGGCATTATCCAGGGCCAGCAAAGGAAGAAGAAAGGGAGGGGGCTGTGTGAAAAGGGCAGGGAAGGAAGCTATTCAGGGACACTGGAGAGACTGCAGTAGCAGAGACTTTCATGGAGGGACACAGTGACCCAAGGCTCAGCTATAATAAATGCTCCTGCAGCCCCCATCTCCAGGGGCTCCTACTAGCAGAACTTAGCCTGCAGCTGGAGAATGAGGAAGTTGGGGTGAGCAGACACAACTCCTGGGGGGCAGAGCAAGTGGTGATGGAGGGGCTCCTGGAAATACCCAGCACCCTTTACCCTAGCCTGGTCTCCCAACCTCTCATTTGGCTCTCTTTGGCCATCTTCCACTTTGGAGACCAAAGCACTGAGACCTCACTACTCTGGTAGTGTCTGTTGTGTCAAGCCATCCAGTTCATGGTCTTTTGATATGGCAGCCCCAGCAAATTAGTGCAAGGGGACTGGAGAGTGACCGTGGATGGCTGCTGAAAATATTCTTCAATGGACTCTGAAGCAGCTCCAGTAGAAGAGAAGGGAAAACAGTATGGTCTCTTGTGAGGTGGTGAGCTCACTGTCACCAGGGAAAAATCAAGAAGAGGATCAAGGATTTTGGCAGGCATGGAGAGCATGGTATGTGTTTTGGGGGGTTCCAATAACATCTACTTAAGCATCCTCATTCCTCAGTATTGAGAAGGAGAAAGCACAGTGTTCAGGAGGTGACTCAACAAGCTCAAGTTTAAATTCTGGCTCCGCATCTGGGAACTCAGGCAGGTCTTTTCATCTCTTTGTCCCTCTCTATCCTCATCTGTAAAATGGGGACAATCTATGAGACCTCCCCAAATAAATAAATAACTGCTCCCCCCAGCCACATGAATCTTGAAAATAGAATGTTAGTGAGAGAAATAAATACTAGAAAAATGAACGTGGGATTATCCTATTCTGAAAGGTGGTAAAAGAATAGAGAAAACAAGAGAATGATTGCTGTGGGATTTCAGGATGTGGCTGCATCTGGATGAAAGGAAGGGGCTGTGGTGGGTGGTGGGCAGTACTTGGTGGGTACTTTGATGGCCATTTAATTATTATTAGTAGTATTTAACTCAGACAGATGTGTCTCCTGCACTTTCTTGTGTGTGACATGTAATTCATAGGTAGAAAAAAAATAGGAAACAGGGAGAAGGTGTTATGGGTTGAATTGTGAACCCCCTGAAATTATGAAATTATGTTGGAGTCCTAATCCCTAGTATCTAGGAATGTAACTTCATTTAGAGATAGGGGCTTGGCGCCTGTGGCTCAAGCGGCTAAGACGCCAGCCACATACACCTAAGCTGGCAGGTTCGAATCCAGCCCAGGCCCTCCAAACAACGACAGCTGCAACCAAAAAATAGCCAGGCATTGTGGCAGGTGCCTGTAGTCCCAGCTACTTGGGAGGCAGAGGCAGGAGAATCGCTTGACCCCAGGAGTTGGAGGTTGCTGTGAGCTGTGATGCCACAACACTCTACCCAGGGTGACAGCTTGAGGCTGTCTCAAAAAAAAAAAAATTAGAGATAGGGCCTTTACAGAGAAAATCAAGGCCATTAGGCTGAGAACAGTGGTTCACACCTGTAATCCTAGCACTCTGGAAGACCAAGACAGGAGGATTCTTAAGCTCAGGAGTTTAAGACCAGTCTGAGCAAGAGCAAGAGCAAGACCCCATCTCTTAAAAAAATAGAAAAATATCTGGGTGTGGTGGCAGGTGCCTATGGTCCCAGCTACTTGTGAAGCTAAGGGATAAGGATCTCTTGAACCCAGGAGTTTGAGATTGCTGTGAGCTAGGCTAACATCACGGCGCTCCAGCCTGGGCAACAGAGTGAGACTTTGTTATGAATGAATGAATGAATAAAATAAGACTATTAGGGTGGGAGGTGGCGCCTGTGGCTCAAAGGAGTAGGGCCCTGGCCCCATATGCTGGAGGTGGTGGGTTCAAGCCCAGCCCTGGCCAAAAGCTGCAAAAAAAAAAAAAAAAAAAGACTATTAGGGTGGCCCTAAACCACTATGTCTGGTGTCCTTAGAAGGGGAAATGTGGTCAAGGGAGTGGGGTGGGGAGATCTGCATCAGGTGAGTGCCATGTGGCAATGAAGGAAGAGATGGGGGTGATGCTTCTACAAGCTGCAGGATGTGGAAGATCATCAGCAACCACCGAAGCCAGAGCAGTTCTCAGAATAAATTGGCCCTGCTCACACTCTGATCTCAGACCTCTAGCCTCTGGAACTGGGAGACAAGTCTGTTGTGTCAAGCCACCCAGTTCATGGTCTTTTGATATGGCAGCCCCAGCAAATTAGTCCAAGGGGATTGGAGAGTGACTGTGGATGGCTGCTGAAAATATTCTACAATGGACTGGTGACAGTTGCGCAATTGCAACCATGCTAAAACTCATGGAATATGCCAGAAACCACTTTAAAGGAGTAAAATGTCTGGTGCAGGGCATCAGGATGTGCCTCACAGGGCTGCCAGCAGTAGTCAGTGCATTAGTTGAACAGATATGTGTTGAGCAGTTACTATGTGCTGAGCTCTATGAGCCAGACAAACAGACACCACAGACCATCAGCGCTGAGGGGTGAGCTCAGCAGTGTTCTGAATGTCACAAAGATGAGGATATTGAGCATCATTGCTGAGTGGGGCTGGCCCCTCCTTTTCTCCTGAGGAGGCAGACAGGGAATCCTGTAGATCTTGGTTCTCAGTTTTCTTCTCCAAGGGCACTACTCCCTCTCTCACCCCTTCAGAGAAAAGACAAGGCGAGGGCGGTGCCTGTTGTTCAGTGAGTAGGGTGCTGGCCCTATATACCGAAGGTGGTGGGTTCAAACCCAGCCCCAGTCAAACTGCAACAACAACAACAACAAAAATAGCTGGGTATTGTGGCCAGCACCTGTAGTCCCAGCTACTCGAGAGGCTGAGGCAAGAGAATTGCCTAAGCCCAGGAGTTGGAGGTTGCTGTGAGCTGTGATGCCACAGCACTCTACTGAGGGTGATAAAGTGAGACTCTGTCTATACCAAAAAAAAAAAAAAAAAAAGAAAAGACAAGGTGAAACAAACAACGTTACCAAAGACACTGTAAACAGTGTTAAAAGTGCCAGGGCCCTGTCTCAAAACCAAACAACCAAACAACAAAGAAAAAAAGGCTAGTACCAGGATGGGAAAAATTACATAATGCAAGAGACAATGGGTTGACTACATCTTGAATGAAGTACTCCTATGGATCAGTAAGAGAAAGATGGATGGTGCCAAGCTGACTCAGTGGGGGGTAATGTGATGGGTATGTGGTCATCACTGGAAGCTCATGTGGTCACCTGGTGAAGGTCGCATGATGGGCATGTGACAGACATGGATGGCTGTGTGGCCATCATGTGATGCTCACATGGTTGCCAGGTGAAGGACATGTGATAGTCACATGGCTTTTACATGGTCATGAAGGTCACAAGACTGCATGGAAAGGCCAAATGGCGGGCGCCTTTATGTCATGTAGCAGTCACACAAACACCTCATGATGGTCAGGTGATGTGCAGGTCACGTGAACACCATGTGGCACTCACGTGATGCCTGTGTGAGCATCTGGCCATCCTGTTAAGGCCAGGTGGTGGTCACGTGCAGGTCACAGGCAGCCTAGCACAGCAGTCTTGGAGAAAGCAGAGAAGAGATAGGTCTCAGTAGGAATTGCTGACTAGAACTTTTGAGTTTTTTCCTAGGAACAGCAGCACCTCCTTGCAGCCCTGAGATAATTACAGTGCTTTACACTAACTTTCATCTTGGAGAAAAACAAGATAAGCAATACCACTTCATAGACTGTGCCCAAGGACCACTGAGCCTACACACTAGGCGTAAGGAATGAATAATATGGTAACCCCTACCTCATTATAATACAAAAATCCCTGTTCTAGGTAGGGATGTATCCATCATTTATCTGATCATTGTTTCTTTCCTGCTCAAACCACATCCATGGTTCCCCATTGCCCTCAGGACAAAAACTTTGATTGTTCCCTCTTGCCCTGCAAGGCCCCATGGGTCCTGGTGCCTGATTTCCTGTGACTGAATGACCCCAATAAATGGATGGGTAGAGGGGCGGTGGAGGAATGGACCACAGAATAGTAGCTCATTCCCATTTCTCTGTTCCTGGGACACTTCCATTCCAACCTTATGCTTTAGAACCCGTCACCTCCCCCGCCCTCCCCCCACCCCCCACCCCAGGTCCTGCCTTTCTAATCTTGCCTTTTTCATGAAAAGCCACCATCCTGGCTTCCAACTCTTCCAGGCCACCTGGGGCTGGGCAGGGCAGCACTCTGCCGACCCCTAGTGGCTGAAGGGAGTAACGTGGCGCACTCCCCACCCTTGGAGAGCTAGCCCAGCGCTGGCCAGGGCCTGCCTGCATGTGCCACATGCTTGCAGGCTGTGGCTTGGGCAGCACAGCTTCTGCCCTGGTAGGTTTCACAAGGGAGCGGTGAAGATGTCTGGTAATCAGACACTCATAGTGGAGTCATCTGCACCTCTCTCACAGCCTCATGCAATCTTCAACAAAGTATGTCACCATGACCTTAAAGATATGCAATGTGCCCAACTTGTCTCCACTTCTGCTGTCCTACTCTGGTCTAATCCACCATCCCCTTCCTTTGGGACCACTGCAGTTGCCTCCTGGGCAGGCTCCTGGATTCTAGGTTGTCAGTTATTTTTGCCTTTTGCCTCCGGCTCCATTATGGCTCTCTTGATACTTAACTGGACACTTAACTGATTTGTCTTTATTTAAAGTTTTCTTTTCTTTCTTTTTTTTTTTTTTGAGACAGAGCCTCAAGCTATCCCCCTGGGTAGAGTGCCATGGCATCACAGCTCATAGCAACCTCCAACTCCTGGGCTCAAGCGAGTCTCCCGCCTCCGCATCCCAAGTAGCTGGGACCACAGGCACCCGCCACAACGCCTGGCCATTTTTTGGTTGCAGCCATCGTTGTTTGGCGGCCGGGGCTGGAGATTCGAACCCGCCACCTTAGGTGTACGTGGCTGGCGCCTTAGCCAATTGAGCCATAGGCGCTGAGCCTATTTAAAGTTTTCTTAATAACCTGAAGATGAAGATATTTTGTTCATCATGGACTTTTGGGCACTAAAGTTGATTTTTTAAAAAAGACATTTAGAGCAGTTTTAGCTTCACAGCAACTTAGATTTTTAAAAATCTATCTATCTATCTATCTATCTATCTATCTATCTATATTATTTGTAGAGACAGAGTCTCACTTTATCACCCTCAGTAGAGTACTGTGCCATCACAGCTCACAGCAACCTCCAACTCCTGGGCTTAGGCAATTCTCTTGTCTCAGCTTCCTGAGTAGCTGGGACTACAGGAGCCCGCCACAATGCCCAGATATTTTTTTTTGTTGTTGCAGTTTGGCAGGGTCCGGTTTGAACCCTCCACCCTCGGTATATGGAGCCAGCGCCCTACCTACTGAGCCACAGGCACTGCCCCAAAACATTTTTATGTTGATCACTAAGTTTGTGTCCCATAAAATTTGCACTTTGAGGCACGTGCCTTGCTCACCTCTCCCTGATCTGTGCTCTTTGCTCCTATCACCTCCTCAGAGGTCTTCCTGACTGCCCTCAATAGCATCCCTACTCCCAACAACTCAAATTCTCCTGAATTTAATCCTGCCTGACATTTTGGCTACATTTATTTGTTTGTTTCCTCCCACTAGGATGTCAGTAGGGCTTTTTGTTGTTGTTATTCATGGTTTGCTCTCAGGCCTGTGGCAGAGAGTAGGTGCTCAGAAAATACCTGTTAAATGGGTGAAAACAATCTCAATGAGTAACAAAAAAGTGACTTTTTTTTCCCTTGAAAGCAAAGAAATCCATCCTGTGAGAGAGATGTGAGACTGGTGAGGGCAGTCAAGGAGAGCTTTTCCCAGGAGAGTCTGTGGAGCCGAAATCTGAATAGGGAGTTAGCAAGGAGGGTGGAGGCAGGACAGCAATGCAGGAGGAAACAGTGTTCAAATGACCTGTGGTGGATGGGGGCTCAGGGAGTCAGGTAGCCGGAATGCAGAGTGGAAGAAAAGGCTCTTAGGGAAGGCTGGGAAGGGCCTAGGTGGAGAATTTGGGGATCTGATGGGAACGGGGAGCCTTGGAGGGTTCTTAAGGAGTAGCCAGTTCTGATATTTGAAAAGCTCCCTCTGCCTGTCACATGGAGATGGGGAGAGGGTAAGACTGGAGGCCTGGAGGCCAAGGGGGAAGCTGGGGGCAGAAACACATGAGAAATTAGGCCAGGATGATGGCAGGAAACCTGAATGAAGTGCACTGGAATGTAAAATAGAACTTGGAGGCTGGGTGGGGTGGCTCTTGCCTATAATCCTAACACTCTGGGAGGCTGAGGCTGGCAGATCCCTTGAGCTGAGGAGTTTTGAGACCAGCCTGGGCAAGGGTAGAGACGGTCTCTAAAAAAGAAAAAATTAGCTGGATGGTGGGTGGGCAACTGTAGACCAAGTTACTCAGGTGGCTGAGGCAGGAGGATTGCTTGTACTCAGGCAAGAGTTTGCGGTTGCTGAGTTAGGCTACCGCCCTGGCACTCTACCCAGGGTGACAGAGTGAGACTCTGTCTCAAAAATAAATCAATAAATAAAAATAAAAAAAGAACTTGGAGGTACACTCAATTGATAGGAGAGGAAGGTCCCTAGGAAGCTTCCAGGTTTCTTTGGCTTGTTGGGGAACCTAGGAAATGGACAGATTTGGAGAAGGGATCAGAGTTCAGCTGTAGGTGTTTCACAATGGAGTCCCCAAGTATGTCACAGGTAGATATGAGTATGGTGCTAGGAGTGGAGACACATCGGAGAGGTTAGCTTATAGATAGGGCCTCAAGTCATGGGTAAAGTCTACACCTCCTCATTCTACAAATTGTCTTGGGGCTTACCATGCACAAGGCGCCTATCTGGGCACCCTGGGAGGGTGTATGGGGGAACTGCAGGACCTGCCCCCAGACCTCCCACATGGGTGATGGTGGTGAGAGGTACATGAATTAAGTACATAAGACCTGAATAAACATTAAGAACCAGAGAAGACAGGTTTCTGTTAGAATGCATAGTGAGTACCAACTGTATACCGGGGAGGAGATTTATTTTTTTTCCAAGGTTTTCCTTTTTTTTTTTTTTGAGACAGAGTCTCAAGCTGTGCCCCTGAGTAGAGTGCTATGGCATCACAGCTCACAGCAACCTCCAACTCCTGGGCTCAAGCGAGTCTCCTGCCTTCGTCTCCCAAGTAGCTGGGACCACAGGCGCCCGCCACAATGCCCGGCCATTTTTTGGTTGCAGCCATTATTGTTGTTATGCGGGCCCCGGGTGGATTTGAACCTGCCACCTTAGGTGTATGTGGCTGACACCTTAGCCACTTGAGCCATAGGCACCAAGCCCAAGTTTTTCTTAATAACCTGAAGATGTAGAGATTTAGTTTAAAAAAAAAAAATTGAACAGCCAGGCACAGTAGCTCACACCTGTAAACATAGTACTCTGGAAGGCCAGGGCAGGTAGACTGCTTGAGCTCACAAGTTCAAGATTACCCTGAGCAAAAGCAAGACCCCATCTCTACTAAAAATAGAAAAACTGGCTCAGCACCTGTGGCTCAATCGGCTAAGGCGCCAGCCACATACACCTAAGGTGGTGGGTTCGAATCCCCAGTCCGGCTCGCCAAACAATGATGGCTGCAACCAAAAAATGGCCGGGCATTGTGGCGGGTGCCTGTGGTCCCAGCTACTTGGGAGGCTAAGGCAAAAGACTTGCTTGAGCCCAGGAGTTAGAGGTTGCTATGAGCTGTGATGCCATGGCACTCTACCCAGGGGGATAGCTTGAGGCTCTGTCTCAAAAAAAAATAAAAAAAATAAAAATAAAAATAGAAAAACTGGCTCCATGGTTTGGTGCCTGTGGCTCAAGCTGCTAAGGCGCCAGCCACATAAACCTGAGCAGGCGGGTTCAAATCCAGCCGGGGCCCGCCAAACAACAATGACAGCTGCAACCAAAAAATAGCCGGGCATTGTGGTGGGCGCCTGTAGTCCCAGCTACTTGGGAGGCGGAGGCAGGAGACTCGCATGAGCCCAGGAATTAGAGGTTGCTGTGAGCTGTGATGTCACAGTACTTTACCCAGGGTGACAGCTTGAGACTCCATCTCAAAAAAAAAAAAAAAAAAAAGAAGGCCAGCATAGTAGCTCATGCCTATAATCCTAGCACTCAAGAAGGGCAAGGCAGGATGATCCGTTGAGCCCAGAATTTGAGGTACTGGCCTAGATGACCCTGTGTCTAAAAAAATTTAAAGTATGTAAATAAGGCTTTGAGCCCATAGCACAGTGGTTATGGCACCAGCCACATGCACTGAGGTTGGCAGGTTCGAACTTGGCTTGGGACAGCTAAACAATGATAACTGCAACAAAAAAATAGCTGGGTGTTGTGGCAGGTGCCTGTAGTCTCACTTACTTGGGAAGCTGAGGCAGGAGAATCGTTTAAGCCCAAGAGTTCAAAGTTGCTGTGAGCTGTGATGCCCAGCACTCTACCGAGGGTGACATAGTGAGATTCTGTCTAAAAAAAAAAAAAACCAAAAACCCATATATATATATATATATACACACACACACATATGTGTGTGTGTAAATAAAAAGAGAAACAGTGAAACAATCCTGGGGATTCACATCCCTAGCAGGCAAGTAGCATATATTGGGTGAGTCCATGGTCCATGTGTGGAAAGGATCAGAGGAGAACTGCTGGAGAATGGGAGACCAGTTTTCAAGAACAGGCTAGAGCAGTGACTCTGAACCTTCCTAATGCCACAACCCTTTAATACAGTTGTTCCTCATGTTGTGGTGACCCTCAACCATAAAATTATTTTCAAATAGAGGAGCCATGTCTCAGTTCCTAAGACCATTGGAAGTATTGTGTTTTCCGATGGTCTTAGGCAACCCCTGTGAAAAGATCGTTCGACCCCCAAAGGGGGTCGTGACCCACAGGTTGAGAACCACTGGGCTAGAGAGGCTGGGCGTGGTGGCTCACGTCAGTAATCCCAGTACTCTGGGAGGCTTAGGCAAGAGGATCTCTCCAGCCCAGGAGTTTGAGGTTGCTGTGAGCTATGATGCCATAGCACTCTACTGAAGGTAACAAAGTGAGACTGTCTCAAAGAAAAAAAAAAAAAAAACAGGCTGGAATCTGGTGGGCAGAGTGAGGGTGACAGAGGAAATCCAGGCAGAAGGAATGGCTCATAGTAGGAAGCAAGGAAGCAAGCAGTTGCTCTCAAAGAATGACATCAGTTTTGACTGCATTGAGGAGCTGGATGAGGATGAGAGAAAAGCAGGTTGGGTCCAGGGTGTGGGACACTCCTGGATGAGTGTCAAAGCACCTGGTCACAGCGGGCACCTGTGTTTGCATGACTGCCCTCACTGTCACTTCCTATTGAAGGGGAGCAGCTGCTTAAAGGGGGTGTGGGTGCCAACCTCTGTGGCACAGAGTGCTGAGCAACTAGCAACGTTTGCCGTGGGCACAGATGAGGACAGTTCCCACTCCCACCATAGGTAAAGCAAAGGGGGAATAAAAGAGGCCATTTAGGTGTGGGATGTCTTATCAGGTGAACTTGGACCAGGGTCTGTGCTAGAATGGAAACAAAAGGAACAGAAAAGTTGTGGCTAGGCCAGATGTGGTGAATTAGGCCTGTAATCTTAGCATTCTGGGAGGCTAGGCAGGTGGACTGCTTGAGTTCAGTTCAAAACTAGCCTGAGCAAGAGCGAGACCCTATCTCAGAGGTCAAACAGGGGGCCAGTTCACTGTCCCTCAGACTGTTGGAGGGCGGGACTGTGGGAGCTGGGACGAGTTGGCTGCTAAGCAAGACAGGCAGTGGCAGCAAAAACACTCGGTAGGCCAGATAAATTTCCTAGGTGGGCCGCATGTGGCCTGCAGGCTGTAGTTTGAGGACGCCTGCCCTATCTCTACTAAAAAAACTAGCTGAGTGTTGTTGCAAGGACCTGTGGTCCCAGATATTCAGGAGGCTGAGGCAGAAGGACTGCTTGAGTTCAGTTAAGGCTGCTGTGAGATGTGATGCCGTGGTACTTTACCCAGGGAGACAGAGTCAGACTGTCTCAAAAAAAAAAAAAAAATCATGGCTGCAAGTGATATTCAGGTGGTGGACACAGGGAACTCAGAAGCAATAAAGGGATGGAAGGGAGCAGAAATGTTTTGTTTTTGCCAGTCAGACCTCCCCAGGAGACAGCCCACTTCCATCCCTGGAGGCATTGTTATGATGGTGGTGACAATGGCTAATCTCATGAGGACAGATGTCCTGCTCTGGCAGGAGGCTGAGCTGTGCTCTTTTGCTCCAGAGCGTGGCAGGGCTACGTCTAGCTTTTGGATCCTTCCCTCTCTGAACTTCACCCTGAGTCCGTCTCTGAAGAGGAGAGGCTGAATGCTGGAGATGGCCATGCAGGAAGTAAACCCAGACACCTGGCCCAGCTTGGACATTGGGACTGCCTGCCTCCTGTGGAACAAGGTGCAGACCTCCAGGAAAGACCTCTGCTAAAGGGGAGGAAAGGCCAGTGCTGCAGATAGCCCAGAGGAGAGGATGGGATGCCTGCGCCCTCCTGCTTCCCAGCCCCAGGCTGGGGTGCCCTGGGAGGCGCTGGGCTGGCAAGTAGCCCCTTGAGGAAGGGGTCCCCTTCATTTCTCTCAGGTTTGGTTTTTTACAAGATTGATTTATTAACTATGATACATATCACATAAGGCCTTTTCAGTTTTTTAACCATTCCCATTGAGACAAGTACAATACTTCGTAGCAAATACATGATTTTAAAAAACAAAACCAAACAAAAACACCTCTGTCAGAGATGCCTCAGCCTTAGTTGAGGGCTGACCATGCACTAATCAGGTTGGAGCCTCGAAAAACCCACGACGTGTTTTAAAAAAAGTCTGTAAATTAAGCAAACATTCCTAACACCAACTAGAGGATGTCCTGGTTAAAGCCCCTAGGATACAAAGAAATAACTGTTATACTTTCTTTACATACAGTTCTCCACTTTTGCTGCAAAACAGAATTTTGGGCACACAGCCAGACTACTAACACATTTCAATACCATTAATGTTTCTGTGTTTCTCAGGAAACTGAAAATATTTGTTAATTCAACATATATAAAGATCATTTAACATGTGAAAATACAAGTACCAGAAAAATAAGCTGGCAGCAGCACTATTCCAAATTTTTGAACAAGTTTTATTCCCATACAGTTCTGAGATATTTCCTTTTTTTTTTCTCCTTAAGTGTACACAGGGAACATGATTTTTTATGCAAACAATAACTTATGCCCCGTCTCAACTACAGTGAAGTGTAGTACGGTGGGGTGTCCTGACATAGGAGGGCCGCTGGGAGGAGGAGTCCACAGGCAGTGGCCAAGGAGGCAGAGGTAAGAAGGATCCGACTCACAGGACCCTGTAGGAGGCCTCTCCAGGTCAGTAGTCCTGGAAGTGACTGAGCTCCTTCCTCTCTAGCCCCTCCCATGCCACTTCCCCTGGACAAGGCCAAGTGCGCTGAGGCAGACATGGCCACTGCATGCAACATCATGGGACAAGTGAACCCGGCCCCCCGCAGCCACTTACCCGAAGCCCAGCAGATTCCTTCTTGGAAAAGGGGCGACTCTGCCACTAAATACTACTTCTGCCCAACGCCCCCAACCCCCCCCTCCCCACAGTGTCCTCCTTCTCACAGCAGAGGGTGGGAGTGGAGCACAGCTGGAAATGACTTTTGATAACAAGATGCCAAGAGGACTTACTGTCAGGTTTTGTGGTGTGAGGCCGGAATGCCTGGTGGCATAAGGGAATCTCTACCTGGGCTTGACTAGGGCCTCCCTGCCCTAGCAGGAGCTAAGGTCCAGGACCAGGGAAGGAGTGGTCATCCATACCCCAGCCTGGTCCTCTGACATCACCCTCTGTTCACTGAGGCAAAGACATTCTGTCAGAAGACTGACCTGGCAACATTGCTGGGGCTTTAAGAAGGAAGAATAACCAAGGTACGGGAGGCCAGAGAACACAGGAAGCAGGGGCACTGAGATCATGTCCCCTACTCCTCCTGAGAGTGCAGTGATGGGAAGAATGGCGTGACAAGAGTGTAGAATAAGCATGTGGAGATACCCAGTGTTCCACAACCAAGAATCCCACGCACATTCACAAGCCATGCCACCTAAACCTGGCTTCCTTGTCCTGTGTAATGATAAAATTGTTAGAGCCAGAGCCAGTTAGTCTTAAGCTCACTGTCAGGAGCCACTCAGTTCTACCAAATGTGGTATCTATGCACATGCTTACCCATTCTGGACAAGGCCAGCACCCACCAACCCATATTTGAGAGCTGTGTGTGGCTCAGCTATTACTTTCCAGAGTTTCAAACCCTGGATGAACTGAGGGGTGGGCATCATTTTGTTTAAGGCTACCATGTCCCACCCAGCCCCCAGGCACTCTATAAGGGTCCAAAGTGCCCATTTGGTCCATGTGCTGCCCTGACTGGAAGCTGAAGCCCTGCCCATTACTGGCAGTGCCAATTCAGAAATGACCAAGATGTCTTTCTGTCTCTCAGCCTGCAGCAGAAAATGGGAGCTAAATAGTCAGCAGAGCAAGCAAACTAGATGAACCCCCACAGCTTCTGGGCACTGTGACTCCCTAGTGTGTATGAGACACCACCGTCCCCACCTGCCTAACTCTGGTGGGCCTGGGACAGACAAGCTGGTATGTGTGGCAGCCCTGGTTCCACCTACACTGGCTGACAGGGGTGCTGTTGTGCTGGGGGCTCCCCCAGGCCTGGTTTCAGGTACTTCTGCAGGGTTAAGATGCAAAGCACAGGTGTCCCCTCACTGAGCTGCCCCCACCCACCTGGAGAAATTGTTGATATTATACACACATCCTTGCAGTCAGGGACAGGCCAGTCAGTATGGGGGCAGGGCCTGGAGTGCCAGCACACAGGATGTGGCAGTATCAGACCCGGCAGTGAGAGGGGAATGGGCTACCTTTCCCTTTGTTCACACAAGGATGGCCCCAGGGCACCCCCATTCCTTTTAGAGCTGACTGGGTAAGGATAACCTAGAGAAAGGCAGAAAGGTTAATGAAATGGAGGATTTCTTCATCTGCTTGGGGCCCAGGGCTGGGGTAGTTTGAGAAGCAGAGAAAGTGTCCGCCAATCTCAGTCACTAATAAACACAGATACTACCTTCCAGCCAACCCTGGGCCTGCAGCACCAGGTACAGCTCCCTAGAAGAGAAAACTTGTTCACCATCCTACATGTCAAAAAACATTTGCACCTTGCGTTTAGTTCTCTGTGTTCTTACAGAGGTGGTAACCCAGGCGAGGGTAGTTTAGTGTTTCTATACCCCTTCATTTCCATCAAGAACTAGAGACAGGAAGACAGAGGGTCTCCAGACAAACAGGTATGAAGGGCCCATGCCACCTTCCAACTACCAGAGGGAGACATCTGTGCAGGAGCAACTGGAGTCTGTCTGGAGGCATGTCCTGCTCCTGCCAGGGCCTCAGAACATACTACAGAAGCTGTTTCTTAAAGTGCAATGAGCCCCGAGGACTGTGGCATGGGGCCCTCTTGCTCCCCGCCCACTGGCTTGTGCCCAGGGTGCCTTAGTGTCAGGGTTCTTGGCTGTAGAGGTCACTGACCAGCCAAGAGGGTGAAAATGTTGAGAGTGGGGACAGTCTGTCCCAGCCTAGCAAGGCAGCAGAGATGGGGTGTCAGGAGAGCTCTCCTAGGGTGAGTGGAAAGACTGGGCCAGGGTGGCAGACAGGCAGAACCTGAAAGGACATCCCTACAAGGGCCCTGTGGGCCGTCATTCCTTCAAAGTGCCCCCACACATGGCCTGCATCCCGTAAGTGCCCCTGCTGTTGAACTTCCACAGTTGGGACACAAGGATTCCGTTTTAACACCAAACACACAAACTCACACCCCGAGTGCACCTGGCACTCCCCACCTGTCCCCATCCTCCCCCCACTCAGGGGTGCGCGCGCGCGTGCACACACACAGTAGTGTTTCCACAGCAGTGCGCTGTGTCCCAGGGTGGCCCAGGAGCTGGCTGGTCTGCCTGCTTCCTCAGCTCTCCCCACGAAGGGCTCCAGTGGTCTTCTTGGACAATGGGGATCTGGTGACAAGATCTAAGTAGGACCTCACAAGGATCTCAGGCCACAGCCCCAGGCATCCTGGTTTTGCTGTCACAAAGACAAGGGTCATCTCCACCTATCTGCCTCCCAGCAGAGGTAGGAGAATGAAATCTTGAGGTCTGTAGTTTTCATGCTGTGGTTCCTTCCTTTTTGTTTTAATTATCGGAGGGTTTTTCCCATTTTTCTTCCAGTGTTCCTTTGTTTTAAAGAGAATGTTATCTGGAAGCCAGTGAGGTTTTGGGGGACAGAGGAGAGATTGGGGATGGGGAGGAAAGTCACATTAGGTCCAGGCATGAAGCCATCCTCCTGTTCTGATCTGCTGGGCAGATGTTCTAAGCATGTTATCTTGGGGTGGTAGAGCGTGGCCACCATTTGTAAGGAGGCTGCCAGCCAGGTGTACTTGCCACTATGGGGGTGTGTGTGCAGGAGAGACAGGCGAAATAAATGGAACTGTTCTCTTCAGGGGCTGCTGGCCCTGCCCTGGAGGCAGGCCTGAATCTCAGAATATCCTCCTCCCCTGGCAGAGGCCAGGGCACTGTCCCAGTAATGGGCTCTATATAAGCTGGGGGGTGGGGCGCGTGTGATGCCCTGAGGCTGGTGTGCACAGACAGGTGGGCAGGTGGTCTGGGGAGCAGGGAGTGCCTGGAGGGGCACTAGAGCTGCTGCCTCACTAGTTCAGTCCTCAAAGGGGATCCAAGTCAAAAGGCAGGCCCCATGGCTGCTGCCTACAGTCAGCCCCAGGTGTGCAGCACTGGGCCAGGGTGCCTGATAGCCCAGACTATGGCGGACCATTGGCTGGAGCTACCACTGAGGTCTTGAGAAGGTGATGGGGAGAGGGACACTTGCCCCTGCCCCTGCCCCTGCCCCAGTGGACTTGGTTATGTTCAAGGCCAAACGCTATCCCATCAGAGAGAAGACTGGTTCTCCTGTTGCCCCAGGCCTTAGTGGCTCACAGCGTGTGTTCGGCTTGAAGCTGGGAGGGGAGCAGTGGCTGCATAGGGGACTGAGGGGTGGGTGGAGGTGACTGGGGGGGTGATGGCTGATTTGTGACAGGTGTGGAGGTGAGGAAGGGGACGGTAGAAGCCATGGCTGAAGGGGAGCTGGGCATGGTGCCGGGAGGCTCACTGATGGGTCGGTTGTAGAAGAAGAAGGGGCACTGCTGGATGAAGAGCTCAATGATTGTCTGATAGGTCCGCGTGGCCGTGAGGGCATCCATGGTGCTGAAATCAGGTCTCATCAAAGTGGGCCAGAAGCAGATGGAGAGATTCTCGCTGGTCATGAGATTCACCTTGTTGTTGTGGCTGACTCTGTAGGTGACACCAAACTCATGGTCAGAGAAGTGTGGGACCCCGGCCCATAGTGCTCACAGCCTTTGTCACCCAGGCTTTCACCCTGCCTGACTGCTTGCCCTCTGCTTGAGAACCTGGGCACCACTGTGAGAGGAGAAAGGCCACATATAGCTCTCTGGGCCCTGCCCTGAACTGGCAGTTGGGGCTAAGCCCTCTGTGCCCTCTCCTCTCTGTCCAGGTGACTATGTGTGGCAAACACCCCAGGGAGTTGCCTGGAGGCCCTCACAGACCCCGAGGATGGAGGGAATGCCTCAGGGACTCAATCACTCAACAACAGCAAGGGAGACAATGCTCTGCTTGTGCAAAGAGGGCAAGTCTGTGGGTATCTCAAGCCAGACCTACATAAAATACCACTTTGTCAATGAATGTGCTCTGAGCATAACTAAATTTGGGCATTGGTTAAAAGGGGTTCCTGGCTGCAGGGGCCAGCACTTGCTGGACTAGGCTGGTCCTTCCCAGGGTACCCCTCTCTTGGCAGAGTGTCCTGTTACATACCAGCTAGAGATATGAATGCCGGAGAGAGGACTTCAGGAGGCTCTTAGGTTTTATGATTTAGGAGTAGATTTCTGGGGGCATCAGTACCAACCAGAAGCTCTGCCCTCTCTGCTAGCTTATGGTGGGGAGTTATAGGCACTACAAAATGTTCCATGGCCCTGCAACCCCAGCTGAAGCTGAGTGGGCTGTCTGGTATTGGGCACACTTGGAGCCATAGGGCTCTCTCAGACAGAATCATGCTGGAAGCCTGAGGATGAATGGAGATGCTCCTTGCAGAGTGAGCCAGATGTGCATCCTGAGGAGGCCAATCAGCACCCTAGACAGAACTCTGACCCACTGCAGGCTGGGCCTGTCCCTGCTGCCAGCCTGAGGATGGAGCCTTGCTCTGCCTTGTTCTGCTGTTGACCAACGCTGGTGGTCAATTTTTAGAAAGAAAAACCAATCAGAAAGCCCTGCAACCTACTTGTTAAGGTGAGAGATGACATATTTGAAGACTTCGTGGTTTTCCTTTGGAAATTTCTTTAATACCTCCTTAAGGGCATGTAGCTTCTGCTCCCGGTCGTTGATTTCTAAGGAAAGAAAAAAACCAAAGTTGGGGCAGGTGAGTGTTTGTAGCTCTAAGCAGACACTGGGCAGCTGGTGAAAGGAGTACAATGAGGTGGGCCTTCTCTGAGGGCATCCCAGGGCTGTCAGATGAAGTCGACACCCTTTCCGCCAGTGCTAGTGCTCTAGGCTGGCACACCTGGCAGTGGCATGGGCCCAGGGGCCAGACCCACTTCTCTGTTTAAGGCCCCCAATGAAGGGGAGCCCTATGTGCCTGGGGCTTCCTAGCCCTCACCACCCAAGATGGAATAATCCAAAGAGACTGTACCATAAAGAACACCATTCTTTGCTCATCTGGTTGCTCCTGGAGACAGGCATTCCTACTCAGAAAGCCTGCTTGCTTCCTGATCAGATGGCCAGATGCTGCCACCCACCCACACCAACAGGCCTTTGAGGGAAGGAGGCTTGTCATGAGACCAGGGCTCTGTCCTTTTCCTAGAGACACAGGGACCCTCCATACGCCTCCCTGCAAGAAGGACCTGAGGGAAACAGTGGGGGAATTCTTATGCACTTCATTGAAGGCACTGTGGACCTCCTTCCTCTGTTGCCCAGACTTTGCCCATCGTGGAATCCTAATGTCCTGGGAGAGTGAAGACACCTGCCCTGAATGAAGCATGCAACCCAGGCCAGGCCTTGTTCAGTTAGTGTCCACAAGCCTAAGAGGCAGGCACTGTTATCACCCCATTTAGAGGAGGAGGAATCTGACGCCTGAGCAATCTCAGCGCTGAGAATCCAATATGCCCTGCTGCCTGCAGGGCTTGTGGCACCAAGTCTCACCTTCTCTTCCCTGAGTGGGTCTGGCCTGCCTTGGCTGGGAGATGCAGCCCAGGCTGGTGAGGCAGAATGTTCTAGAGCCCACCTGGAGTCACAGCTGGCCAAGACAGATTTCTCTGTGCACAGGATGATATCCCCATTTGGGATTCCAGGTCTCACCAAGGAGAGACGGCAGTAGTCTCACAACTGGTGATTATGGGTATGGGTGGATGGGGGTCCCCAGGATGGCTGTTAACTGGTTTGGGGACGTGGGCTCTTTTGAGATAGACCCTCGGATCCTCTCTCCTACCTATATGTATGTGTTTGATCCTGTTTGTGACTCCTGGGGGCTCAGGGATCCCCCAATTACATATTCTTTAGGAAGCCCATGATCTCCTGGTTAAGAACCTCTACAGCAGGTGATGTGCCTAAAAGTTCACAGCTGAAGGAGTCACATGATGAGCTTGACATGAGCTAGACTTGGAAGGACAGACAGGATAATCAGTGACGGGGAGGGCAGGGAAGAAGGTCTTGGGATGGTTCAGAGCCCAAACTCTAACTCAGATGGTCTTGAGTACAAATCCTGCCTCCAATACCAACCAGCTATGTGACCTTAGGCAAATGACACTGTCAGTCTCTTTGTCTGTATAAGGAGCTGATGACAGTGCCCCCTGCGCTAAGTGACACCACTCAGTTAAATAAAGAACTCATGGCAAGACATGAAATCAGCACCTGGGGCCAGTCTGACTTGGAGGCGTCAGTGGAAGGGGAGGATGCAGAGAGGGCATGGACATAGCTCAGTGAGCCCTCCTTTACCAAGCCAGGTGAATTTTTAGACTTGAGAGTATGACTTGATAAAAGCAGCATTTTACCAACATTTTTTCTGTTAGAAATGACTAAAAAAGAAGAGTAGGGAAGAGGGAGGAGGATGGAGGTCACGGTGTATGGCACACCTCTTTGGGGCGAGACACAATTATAAGAGGGACTTTACCTAACAAATGCAATCAGTGTAACCTAATTCTTTGTACCCTCAATGATTGTCCCCCCACCCAAATGTCTAAGAAACCATGGGAGCTAATTATGTGGAGCGATGATCAGAGTCATTTCTCTGAATCTAAGATTTTTTTTTTTTTTTGAGACAGAACCTCAAGCTGTCGCCCTGGGTAGAGTGCCATGGCATCACAGCTCACAGCAATCTCCAACTCCTGGGCTCAAGCTAGTCTCCTGCCTCAGCCTCCCAAGTAGCTGGGACCACAGGTACCCGCCACAATGCCTGGCTATTTTTTTGGTTGCAGCCGTCATTGTTGTTTAGTGGGCCTGGGCTGGATTTGAACCTGCCACTTTAGGTGTATGTGGCGGGCACCACTTGAGCCACAGGCGCTGAGCCTGAATCTAAGATATTAAAAAAAAAAAAATATTGAGACAGAGTTTCACTCTGCTGCCCAGACTGGAGTGCAGTGTTGTCATCACAGCTCATAGTAGTCTCAAACTCTTTGGCTCAGTGGTGCCCGTAGGTCAGTGGGTAGGGTCGCCGACCACATACATGGAGACTGGCAGGTTCGAAACCAGCCCAGGCCAGCTAAAACAACAATGACAACTGCAACAACAAAAAAATAGCAGGGCAACATAATGAGACTGTCTCAAAACAACAATGGGGTGGCACCTGTGGCTCAAAGGAGTAGGGCTCCGGCCCCATATGCTGGGGGTGGCGGGTTCCAACCCAGCCTGAGCCAAAAACAACAATTAAAAAACTCTTTAATTGTTGACTTGATAAAAGCAGCATTTTACCAACATTTTGGGCTTAAGAGCTTGTCCTGCCTCAGCCTCCAGTGTAGCTGGGACTATAGGTACCTACAACCATGCTAGGCTAATTTTTTTTTTTTTAAAACAGAGTCTCACTCACTATATCACCCTCGGTAGAGTGCTGTAGCGTCACAGATCACAGCAACCTCAACTCTTGGGCTTAAGCAATTCTCTTGCCTCAGCCTCCCAAGTAGCAGGGACTATAGGTGCCTGCCACAACGCTTGCCTATTTTTTTGGTTACAGCTGTCATTGTTGTTTGTCAGGCCTGGGCTGGATTTGAACCCACCAATTCAGTTGTATATGGTTGGCGCCTTAGCTGCTTGAGCCAGAGGCGCTGAGCCAGCTGTGTTTGTTTTATTTATTTACTTATTTTTTTTGAGACAGAGCCTCAAGCTATCCCCCTGGGTAGAGTGCCATGGCATCACAGCTCATAGCAATCCCCAACTCCTGGGCTCAAGCGAGTCTCCTGCCTCAGCCTCCCAAGTAGCTGGGACCACAGGCGCCCGCCACAACGCCTGGCCATTTTTTGGTTGCAGCCATCATTGTTGTTTGGCGGGCCGGGCTGGGGATTCAAAAACCCGCCACCTTAGGTGTACGTGGCTGGCGCCTTAGCCGATTGAGCCACAGGCGCCGAGCCGCTGTGTTTGTTTTAATTAGGTACTTGAGTGGCAGCACATCTACAGAAGAGCTCAGTCTCACCCCATCCTCCTGGATGGAGACAGGAAATGGGGTTGACAAAGACAAAATCTGAGACTGGGCAGAGTGGCTAATGCCTGTAATCCCAGCCAAGGCAGGTAGATTCCTTGAGCTCAGGAGTTCCAGACCAGCCTAACCAAGAGAGAGACCCTGTCTCTAAAAATAGCCAGCATTGTGGTGGGCGCCTGTGGTCCTAGCTACTTGGGAGGCTGAGACAATAGGATCACTTGAGCCCAAGAGTTTGAGGTTGCTGTGAGCTATGACGCCATGGCAATCTATCCAGGGCCACAAAGTGAGACTATCTTAAAAAAGAAAAAACAAAGGAAAAAAAGAAAAGGATTCTAGGTGATCCTTCCCTTTTATTCCTTTAGAGACAGGGTCTCCCTATGTTCCCCATGCTGTTCTTGTCTTGAACAATGTCTGCCTCAGCCTCCCAAGTAGCTGGGACCACTGGCACGAGCAACCATGCCCAGCCTCTTCTTACTTTCTCCCCCTTTCCCTCACTGCTTGGTCTAAGTGCTTCTGGGTATTGAGAAGTATCAGGAAGTTGGTGGGAGAAGGAGGTAGGACATCCAGGAATCCTTCTAGCAGAACCTAGCCATGTGTCTGTAACAATAACAATAATCTTAATGTTGTCAATGTCCTTTTGACTTGACCCCATTCACCACCTTCTTCAAGAAAAGCTCACCTCAACCAGGCCTCTTTGCTGAGGGACCTACTTTAGGCTCAAACTGGCAGATTTCTCACAATGTAAAAATACCAGTGAGTCTTTATATTCAGACAGTGCCAGGATGCTGGGCAGGCTAACTTCATAGCTGCTCTCTATGCATTCCTCACCAAAAGCCCCAGTGGAAGGTAGGGTTGGGCATTACCCATACGGTAGCTGAGAAACCCACTTAAGAGTTCAAGTTGGATCAGCACCTGTAGCACAGTGGTTACCACACTAGCCACATACACTTAGGCTGGCGGGTTCGAACCTGAATCCAGCCCAGGCCTGCTAAACAGCAACGACAACTGCAAAAACAACAAAATAGCCAGGCATAGTGGCAGGTACCTGTAGTCCTAGCTATTTGGGAGGCTGAGCTGTGACACCATGGCACCCTACCAAGGGCAACACAGTGAGACTGTTTCAAAAAAAAAAAAAAAAAAAAAAAAGAGGTCAAGTCAAGGTCACAAAGCTGCTGACAGAGAAGATGGAAGGGGACTCAGGCCTGTCTCCCTGCTGCTGCAGAGTCCTCTCTGACTGCAGTAACCTGCAGAGATTGCCTGCAAGAAAAAGGGTGGAGGCACTAACAGGGTACAGGCTTCACTAGCCAGGACATGTACTTTTGAACTTAAGGGCCACAAGAAAGGTTTGGGGGAGGGATTTTTTGGCCAGCAGAACTACAACGAAGTCTGGATACGACTAGGCAATTTAGAACAACACCCCAAAAACTCAGGCGGAAGGGGAGGGCCACTAGGCTCTTTGAGACTAGCTTGTCACACCTCACAAAGCAGATACACCAGGGAAAATACTGCTCCAAGGTCACACAAATTGGTGGCTGGGATCATGATCCCCAACAATGTTCTCATCCTGGCTGTGTCACTCTGCTTGCCATCAGTGGCATCCCAGCTACCAACCAAGCTCTAGGCCTGGATCTGCTACTGCCAACTCAATGCCTGGAGAAAAATCCCTGCAGGGCTCTGCTCATCCAGTGCACCTATATTTCCAGAAGAGAAAAAAAAGCCTGGCTCTAGGTCACACCATTCAGCGACATATGAGGCATACCCACTGTGCAACGCCCTCTTCCCCCAGCTGGCAAACAACCCCAAAGATAAGATCTCACCCTGTTAGTCCCAAAATGAAATATCCAGGTGGTCTTTCTCCTGGAGGCATGACCTTATAATAATCTGTTCAATGTCTCCTGCCCCACCACACTGAGGCAGGGACTGTGTATTTGTCTGTCCACTGCCATCTGTCCCTGTCCACTTAGGACCTGGTACATACTTGTATGTGAGGAGCACACCCATGGCCTCAAGCAGCTACCTGGCCAGACAAGAGGAAGGTAGATCTCAGACCCAGCAACGCCAAACGACGTTGTTAGCCAGAACCTAAAGAACAGCAATGAGTTTTTAATCAGCTCTGGTGTTAAGTCGTCTTATCTGTTAGGTGGGAAGAGTAAGACAATAAGCTGGGATCCTGAAACACACTGGGTCATATACTCTTGTGACAGTCTGATGAAAACTACTGAAAACTTTTCCTTAGACTAAAGAGATTGAACCTTATGTGCAACTAATAGGGGATCAGTGAGGACCCTGGAGCAGGGGTCCTCAACCTTTTTAAACAGGGGGCCAGTTCACTGTCCCTCAGATCATTGGAGGGCTGGACTGTGGGCCCTGGGACGAGATGGCTACTAAGCAGGACAGGTAACAGCAGCAAAAATACCTGGTGGGCTGCATGTGGCCTGTGGGCCATAGTTTGAGGATGCCTGTGTTGGAGCCATAGATACATAAGGAACAACAGTGTCATGAGAGGAAAAGGAGAAATACTGGGGAAGAACAATTTTTTTTTTTTGAGACGGAGCCTCAAGCTATCCCCCTGGGTAGAGTGCCGTGGCATCACAGCTCATAGCAACCTCCAACTCCTGGGCTCAAGCGAGTCTCCTGCCTCCACCTCCCAAGTAGCTGGGACCAAAGGCGCCCGCCACAACGCC
>CAUYQV010016939.1:0-38568 GCA_963574575.1 Galagoides demidoff | reverse complement strand
CCTCTCCCCATATTCCTGGGCTAAAATTGGGTTATAGCTTTCCTATAAAAGCTATAAATTAGTTTCATAGTAGGACTGAGTACATTGGATACTTTCTGTCCCATTCTTGGGATACTTTGCTAAGACGAATATTTTCCAGCTGGGACTTTGCATTTCTGCTGCTCAGCACCCCAGATCTACTGGGAATCAGAGTTGTGTCAGGAGACACTTAGTAGACGTGAGATCCCTGACACAGGGCATTTGCCATCACAGGGGCAATAGAGGACAGTGGCCTCCCCTTCCCCTTCCCTTAGTGGGACACATTTCTGGACTGGTATCCTGTGAGAGACAGTCCCTCCAGAGGGTCCTGCCATCTGTTTCTGAATCTACTACACTCATCTCAGGGTTGGCATGTCCAGGAGCTGAGCAGAGGACCTTGCTGGCAAAGTCCCAGTGCTGTAGGGGATGTGAGCAGAGAATTAATATAATATTTCTCAGCCTGATGCATCCTGTTAGTGATGCAGAGTAATGGTGGTCATGCACCCCAGGAAAAGTGGGAAAGCCTCCTGTGACTGTGGGAGGTCTTGGGGTGGGGAGGGACGAATCCTGGTCTGACGGGGCTTCCTGACTCTGTTCCTTGAATTACAGTACTCATTTTACCTGGGTAGGCACTGTGGTAGTGCTCCTGTTTGAACTTGTATTTGACAAAGGGTATCAAGGCAGGCCCTTTCCAGCAGGCTATGCACAGTCAGTCACACTTTGATGCTGACAGGTCTTGGAGGAAAGACTATGCCAGGACAGTTATACTGAGCTTGAATGTACATGGTGGCCTCTGGTGGCAATCACAATGTAAGCTTACGTTCATACAGCATTCACCAAGTTCCTAGTCCTGAGAGTTCTACTGTCATCTCATGTAAATCTTCACACCTACAGTGTGGCAGTACTGAGGACCACATAGGTTAAGTAGCTTCTTAGTTAACTGCTATTTACATGGTAGAGCCCTCCTTTGAGCCTATGCTTCCTGACTTCAAATCTGTACACTTAATTGTTATTCTGTATGAAACGATTTGGGTCTGATTCCTGTTCTAGGTTATAAATTCTAGAGAGCGTCCTCTGAGAAGCTGCCTACCCCTTCTTTAGATTACCTAACAGTTTCTGTCATATCATTAGCACTCAGTAAACATTTTAATGTACATGAGAAAGGTGAAGATAGATTACTTAAAATAATAGATAACACTAGGATATTCTGATTACATTTTTTGTTAAGCCTATAAAGATTCTGTGCTTTTTGCTATAAATGTTGATAGAAGGACTGGATCTGTTAGTGGCTCATACACAGCAACTAATCAAGGCTCAAAGCCTTTAATACGATACACATGTTATCCTATCATAATTATCAGTAAGGGAAGAATTAATTGTTGGCGGCTGTGGATAGTGCACTGAACGGAAGATCATTCCCTTCATGAGAGATCAGAGAGGAGGATATGTAAACTATTAATTTTGATACAGTATGATATGCTGTAAGGTTTGTGCGGGGGTCAGGCCACAAAACCTATGGAGGAGGAGGAGGTAGTTGGTTAGGAAAATCAACCCGTTTGGATATAAAATTAGGAGTTTCCAGCTGTGGAGGGTGAAGTCAGGGACAGTTCATGGGAGAAAACCTGTTGGTCCACTGCACTTCCTGCTTCAAGGGTACGGCTGGGGTAAGATTCTGGAGTTTCTGTATGACCTGGCTCCCTTACAGACAGGCATTGGTTAAGTAACTCCATGAAAGCCTCTAACAGGACGTGGGATGTCATTAGTGGTGGCGGCAGGTGGAGGTCCTTGAGAGCACACTTCGCCACCCAGTAATTTTTCTTGGTTTCTGTATATCAGGTCTGCCCTTCCGTTTTTCTTTCCACTACTTTGGCCTGGTCCTGGCCTAACTCTCACCACCTGAGCACGGGTCCCCCGGCCAGCTGCCAGTGTCCAAGAAACAGTTGTAGCTAGTCCACTGCAGCAGCGGTCACGTGCAGCGCGTCCAGCCGGGAAAAGGAGGAAATGGAGTTGGGTGGGGCGGGTGTGCCGGGCACGCCCCTCCCTCTTGGGGCGGCTTCTCATTGGCGAAGCCTCTCCAGCCTCCTAAGCCTTGGAATATCCACTTTGGATTGGCTAATGGGCCTGTGATGGGCGTGGCCTCCGGGGGGGGGAGGGCGGGAACGAAAGGGAGGGCGCGCTCTCGAGAGGAGGGGTTGCCTGGTGACGCCGGGGGCGCGCTCAGAGGGGTGGGGAAGCTAGCCCAGGCCGTTCAATGACAAATCCACCGAGGACTGCTGGGGTCCGGCCCCGGGAGAGGGCGGGGCGCGTTTAAGAGCTGCGGCCCGGGTGCAGACGGCTGAGGCGGCGTGGGACCGGTCCCAGGTAAGGGAGCTGCGCCGGCGGGGTCCCCGCGAGGCGGGCGGGGAGCGGGCTGGGGAAGTGGGGTGCGCCGCTTGGGCTTGGTAACCTCCTACCTATGTGTTCTCCGCGCCGGGTTGTGGCCGGGCAGCAGCGGGACACGTAGCACCCTGAGGCCAGCGGAGGGCGACGCCCGGCTCAGCCCCGGGAGGTACCCGGGGAACGCTCGAGCCTCCCTGATCGGCCTGGGGCTGAGGAAGTGGGGGCGGTGCCCCGGCCTCTCCCTGTCGCTCCTTCTCTATTCCCACAAGTGGCTCTGTTTCCACTTCCTGAGCTTTGGGGCCTCCCGCCCAAACATGGTCCACTTCCTCAGTGCCTTAGTTGCCGCTTTGGACAGAGTAAGAGTTACAAAGTGTTGCAAAAACTTACTACGGTAGGAACTTGTACTAGTGGTGAACTCGGGCTGTGTCCCCAAAGTTTTTTGGCTTGTTTTGGATCTTGTCTTGCACAACAGCATGAAGTTGTCCCCACACCTCTTCCTTTTTGATAGGGGCTAACTGGGAAGGTGGCTTCTAAAGGGAAGCACCATGGACTTTTAACTGTTTGCCTGGAGAGGCGGAAACACCCCTGTTCTTGTCCTGTTACAGGGATACAATATTCTCCGTGGTTGGTCCGGTGCTGCTGGTGTGGCCCCAGAGATAGCTGCACCCAGATTGATTGTGCAGTGTCCTCTCTCTGCTCATTTTCAGGTGACTACTTGAAACATTACCAGGTGGGTCTTCTGGGGAGAAGCTTTCGTGTCTGGTGGACTGATTGTAATAGTCGACGTAAGAGGCTTACATTGTTCATTTGAATTATCTGACTTGATTGCAGCAGCCCTTGTAGAAGAACAGTGAACTTTCTGCTCTGTCCTAGTTTCCTAACCTCATTTCTTCTTAGGTTTTGGGGATGGATAGTGGGCTCCAATTATCTGTAGACAGCATTATCTTTCAGTTGTGTAAACGACCAATGTTCTAAGCAGAGCAAGAAGACTCTTGGATGGCAAAGCTCAGAACAGGTCAAGGCAGTGTTCCTTAAACCTGTGCAATAGAAGCACAATATCAAAGTTCCCAGAAATGGAGTGAAAAATAGGGTTGAATATTGGAAAGAATAGGAGGGTTGGGTTTGAAGACCTAGGTTTGATGCGGGTTCTGAAACTTGTGGTGTGATCTTGAACATGGTTTTTCACCTCTCTGAGCTCCAGAGTCATCTGTAAATAGTGATAACAGTTATCCTGACTATTAGGATCAAATGAAATAAGGGACATTTAAGGTGTTCTTTGTGGCAGTGAGGGTAGGAAGAAGGCCAAGGATGCATATCCCTTGTGTGTGGTTTTAGTTGTATCAGCTGGTTTACTTTATTCTGGCCACATCTGGGCCTTTCTTTCCTTTTCTGTTTACATTATTTGCCACTGAAAACAGGTACTCTTTTCAGAGATCTCAGCAAGATTTCTGTATGTCTGAGGAAAAATCATGGGCATAAATTATTAAATACCTTTGGGTTTATGGGACCTAGACACATAAAGATAGAAACAGGAATTAGAGCCTTACATGGGATCTGAAGAGGTGTTGGTAGAAGGCAGGTGGAATGGAAGAGTTCTAAATTTTTGCCTTGAAAATTTTCAAGGATCTTGCCTTCTTTGAAGATGGCTTGATCTTCCATGAAAATGTTTAAACCTGAGAATTGAGATAATCCTTTGCACCACATAATCAAATTATTCCTCTTTGAATTAGTTACTAAATTCTTACCTACTTCTCTAATTTATGGAAGTTAGAAACATGAATTAGAGCCCTTTCCTGAAAGCTAAGATTGGAGACAGTGTATTAACAACCTAGAACTACAGGGTTGGAAAAGATCTTTGTGAACTCTTAGAAAGTTGCCAGTATAACTTGTCTCAAGTTGATATACCAGAGTCCCACTTTTTGTTGGCTGCAGTTACTTCTAAACAGCCTCTGCTGTTAAAAGTACAAGACACTTGGATTTTTTTTTTTTTTAAGTAAATGCATGTTGTTGAGAAGTCTGAATGTTAGTTCCAGGAGAGCATAGTACCAGAGAAAAGGGAACTATTCTCTGATCGCATGGTGGCGGTGGGTAAGGAAGAGGAGGGAAACTAATACTTAGTGAGCATCAGTTCTCTGGTTGGCACAGGCCCACTAATCTAACCTATGCCAGGGGGGTGCCTGGCATTGGAGATTTGACCATAAGCTATTTCCTTTAGCTCTTCGGTTCTTTTGGTGTCTGGGAATATAAACATTGGTGTATATGTGTGTATATTCTTAGATATTCCAAAAAGTAGAAGGACCAGTAGGCAAGAGGGTGTATATGCTTTTGGATGGGTGAGAGTGGAAAAAAAGATGAAGAGAGTGTGGAACTTGAGTATCAAAGAGGGAAAGTATATATGGTTACTATAGCAACTGCAAAATACAAGCCAGGTCTCAATTTCAAGTTTATGTCGCTTAAAAAAAAGGAGGGCTGCTTATAATTTTCCTGAGTGTTCTCTTGAGAATTTTTAAAAATTGACAAGTGCTAGTATTGTCATCACTGTTGCTTTTGTGAATAGTTTCTGGGTGATTTATAGATAGCACGTTTTAGGTCTAGAATAGGAATTAACATAGCAAATATCTAGTTAGGCGTGATCCAAATTAAAATACTCCAAACTATGTAATGTTACTTAATACATGACATGAGTTGAAGGATGTCCGGTAGTTTGGTCCTGCCTCTGAAGTTTGTTTGCCTTTTGAAAGAGTTTTCTATTGCTGTATAACAAATTTCCCCAAACTAAGCAGCTTCAACCAATAGATGTTTATTATCTCACACAGTTTCTGAAGTTTAGGAATCTGGGAACAGCTTGGCTGGGTGCTTCTGGCTCAGGGTCTCTCCTGAGGTTGCAGTCATCTGAAAGCTTGACTGAGGCTGGAGCATCTGCTGCCGTGATGGTGCCTCGGTTCTACACCTTTTGTACCTCTCCCTAGGACTCCTCAAAGCCTGGCAGTTAACTTTCTTCCACAGTGAGTGATCACAGACAGAGAGGGAGAAAATGTTAATGATCAAGATGGAAACTATAGTATCTTGGTATCTAATCTTGGAAGTGACCTACCATCACTTCTGCCCATAGATAGACCAAACCTGGTACAATGTAGGAAGGGACTCCCTGAGGAGAGATTGGAGGCTGTGGCATTCTTAGAGGCTAGCTACTACAATGTTTTTAAAGGTTTGGGTCAGACATTATAGAGGAAATCTTGTTTCAGATGCATCCTAAAGTATATAGTACTATAAGAGATTAAAACACAGCTGGAGTTTTTACTAGTCTAGAATTTTTTTTTTAATTGAGACAGAGTCTCACTTTGTTCCCCTCAGTAGAGTGCTGTGCTGTCCCAGCTCACAGCAATCTCAAACTCTTGGGCTCAAGGGATTCTCTAGCCTCAGCCTCCCTAGTTGCTGGGACTACAGGTGCCTGCCACAATGTCTGGCTTTTTTTTTTGTTTGTTTGTTTGCTTAGCAAGCCCTGGATGGGTTCGAACCCACCAGTCCTAGGGCATGTGGTTGGCACCCTAACCACTGAGCTATGGGTGCTCAACCTAGTCTAGAAACTTTTAATATTATACTTGAAACTTTATGTTCTTTCTTCTGGTTCTTCATTATCAAATGCTAGAATTAATTAGCCAAATATGCAGTAGTTGTGGAAATGAGAAATTTAAATCTTGCTAGTGCCTAAATGATACAGCCGAGTTTTTTATTTAACACTAAAACAAACTGGCAAAAAGTTATTGCCAAAATGATCTTGATTAACAGCTTAAAATTAGTCATTCATTAATCATCTTTGTGTTCTTTAAAAGAAAACTCATTGGTAAAATAGCTGGAAAATTTTGGAGAATCTAAACCCTGTCTCCTCTTCCCCCATTATTTTGAATCTTTGGGTGGTATTTATATGCCCAACAGTTCTTCAGTTGTCTTTTGAAACCCTCTATATTTTAATTATCCACCTGAATAGAAGGGCTTTATTCTTTCAGCCTCCAGATGAATCTTTCTGACTTATCTGCAGGTAGAAAGACGAGCTTAGGAATCCATAGCTGAAGCCTGGCTAAATGACCTGTAAGTTTCCTTTCATCTTTAAAAATTCTATGATTCTAATGTTTTTATAAAACAATGTTTTATATTCTAATGTTTGAATCAAGCATATTTATAACAAAAGATTTCATTTATCATGTGAAATTGCAACCTTAGAGAACAAAGTCTTCTGAGAATCGCTTTTATTCATCCCAACCCAGTTGAAGGTTATTCGAGTAACCATTAGGCAGAGCTGAAAAATTAGCACAATATGCATTTCCTCTGCTTCCTTTTTCTGGCCCTTTCCCCATCCTCTGCCCTGATTTATGAACTGGTGTCTTTCTTTTCCTTTATCCTAACATTCCCATAATCCCTTCCTTCCTTCCACAGGAAGGATTGGTGGCCAGTCATTTACTGTTGATCAGCTGATCCTATTGTTAGGAATGAATTTTAGACAATGTCCTTATCTCTAGTAATACTTGCATATTAAGCCTTTTTTTTTTTTTTTTTTGAGACAGAGCCTCAAGTTGTCCCCCTGGGTAGAGTGCTGTGGCATCACAGTTCACAGCAACCTCCAACTCCTGGGCTCAGGCGAGTCTCCTGCCTCCGCCTCCCAAATAGCGGGGACCACAGGCGTCTGCCACAATGCCTGGCTATTTTTTTTTGGTTGCAGCCATCGTTGTTGTTTAGCGGGCCCGGGCTGGATTCGAACCCACCACCTTAGGTGTATGTGACTGACGCCCTAGCCACTTGAGCCACAGGCGTTGAGCTCTGTTTTTCCAGTCTATGGCCAGAATGATCTTTTCAACATGCAGGTCTAATTACATCACCCATTTGTTTAAAACACTTTAGTGACATTCCAGTGCTTTCACTACATAGTCTGAAATCCCCAAGCCTGGCCTACGGGGTCTTGAAGGACCTGGCCCTCTTAGTGTCGTCTTGTACAGGCTCTGCCTCTTTCCCTCTGCTGCAGACAGCCACCAGGTCTCCTTCAGTTTCTTGACTGTGCCTTGCCCCCTCTTGCTTCAGGTCTCCAGAATGCAATGTGAGAAAAGAGGAGCACGTGGGAGAGGAATCCTAGTAGGAAAGCACTTGGCATATTCATAGAACTGAAATAAGGCAGAGCTGGCTAGGGAGGGTCTCATGGGTCCTGTTCAGGGGAACCTTTGACTTCTATTCCTGATGAGCCAGTAAAGAGCAGTAAGGACACTTTGATTTGTGGCTTTAGAAAATTTACCTCTACATGGAGAGGTGATTGAAGAGGGGCTAAGTGGCAATGAGGTGTCAGTTAGAAAACTAGGGCTGATCAGTGGATGGTGGCTAGGACTTGGATGTGGCAGAGAAGGTGGAAGAAATTGACGGATTTGAAATGTATTTTGGAAGTGGAATCAGTAGAACTGCTTGTGAATTGAGTCAGGGGAGAAGCAAGGAGAGTCAGAAATGACCTCCAGGTTGCTGGCTTTGGTAATGACTTGGAGACTGCTAATAATGATTTTAGTAGCATAAGGATGGTGGAGAAGGAGCGGATTTGAAGGGGAAAACCTCAGGAGCTGTATTTAGGTTTGAGTCTCGTGAGACAGCTGAGTGGGGAGAGGTGGCAGCAAAGGAGAGGGTCCCACTCTGTGGTCAGGGGAGCATCAGGGCTGCCTCTGCGGATTGTGGAAGCCAAATGAAAGCCTTCAGGATGGGGCGGGACCTCCTGGAAGAGAGCAGAGGGGTGAGGTGTGAGACTGAGCCCTGAGGAGAGCTGACAGCCAGAAGCCAAGGAGAGGAGGAAGAGGGGCAGATGACCTAGAAAGAGCCACCAAGGAGTAATAAGCCCCTGGAGAATGTGCCAGGAGGGCAGTGTCAACAGGGACTCTACTGCTATGTGCTCATTTTCAAAAGGGGAGAGGGTGTGAGGGGAGAAAGGGAAGAGTTTTTATTGGAGCTGCTATGTGGAGTTTGTTGGTGACTTTGATGAGACAGTTTGTTTTAGGTTGTGTTGGAGGAGGAAGTTAGATTGGAACATGCTCCATAAATTAATGAGGGAGGGAAATGTATGAGTACCTAGGGTGAGGTCTGTGGGTCAGGAGCATCACCTGACCTTCGGTTAGTGGTGCAGAAACTTGGGCTCCACTCCAGACCTACTGAATTAGAATTAGAATTTTAACAAGATTTTCAGGTCATTTTTACCTGCGTTAAAGTTTAGGAAGTGTTGGTGTAGACCAGGTGTCCTCAAACTATGGCCCGTGGGCCACATGCAGCCCGTGTAGGACATTTATCCGGCCCACCAGGTGTTTTTGTTGCTGCTGCCTGTCCTGCTTAGCAGCCAACTGGTCTCGGGGCCCACAGTCTGGCCCTCCAACAGTCTGAGGGACAGTGAACTGGCCCCCTGTTAAAAAAGTTTGAGGACCCCTGCAGACACTAGTTAATGGAACACAGAAGAGGTAGAGGCTCTTGAAAGGCTTGCTGGTGTCCCCAGGTCATGGGGGACAGGCGGGGTCCTCAAGTTGAGTGCTAGCTGCTGTTCTGTGGGCATGAGAGCTGAGTAATGATGGGTGAGCAGGTCCTTGCACTCTGGCAGTGACCCTAGGTGGTCCAGGAAGGACGCTTGGCACTGTGCTGCCCTCCGAGAGAAGGCCCTGTTCTAGCATTGTAGTTCTCAAATCTTGCCTGGGGAGGTGGCACCTTCCTTGTGTGACTCCCTCAGGCTTAATACACTGACACAGCCAGGAAGAGAATGAACCTAACTTTCTGTTAGAGCAATTTCAGGAGTTGCTGAGGCGATTTAAGATAGGGACATCCTGAAATAGTCGCTGCTAATGCCTCTGAAGGCAAATGGTGTTGTGTTTTGGGGAGAAGAAAGAAGGGTGTAAACAACCTCTGTTGGTGAGAAGACGACTCCTGCACTGTTCCCAGGGGGTGAAAATGCCTTTGGTACACAGTGCCCTGAGAGACAGGCAGGGCCGAGGTCCACCCTGTTTTTCAGGTGGTGACTGGGGCCCAGTGGGTGAAATGACTTGCCTCGTCTTGTGGGGTGCGCTGGGGGCGTGAGGACTGGAAGCAGCCCCTCTTTCCTAGTGAAGAGGCCTCCCTTCCTTCTCTGTCTTCTTGAAGGACTGGCAGCTCTTCCTTCCTTAGCCTGTGTTTGGCTCCAATGCCAGTTTCTTTCTCAAGACTTTGTAGAATATCCGAGTGGCATTCAAGAAGTAGTTAAGTGCTTACTCAGAACTTATTTTGATAGGTGTTTCGTCATTTAGTCTTTATAACGACCCTGAGGATACAGCTATTCTGTTTTTTTGTAGATCAGCCTGAGATCAAGAAATAACAGATTACCAGAACCGTTAGTGTCCTAATAGCAGACTTCAGACTTGAAGTCTATGTGTTTTCTCCTGTCTTGGCACTATAGTTGGTATACAAGAACTTTTTGAAAATTGTGGTAAAATAGACATAACTTAATTAGTGTTTCAACTGCTTTTACGTGTACAGTTGCATGGTGTTGAGTACACGTTGCTGTGCACCATCACCGCCGTCCATCCCCAGAACTTTTTCATCATCTCAGACTGCACCTCTGCACCCATTAACAGTAACTCCCTGTTTGTCCCCTTCCCCCTCCCTAGCCGCAGCCACCACTCTCTGCATTCTAGGTAGCTCCCATCAGTGGAATTATACTCCGTTTGTCTTTCTATGTCTGTTTTATTTCGCCTAGCTTTATGTCTTCCAGGTTCATCCATGTCGTAGAAAGCATCAAAACTTCTTTCCTTTTTAAGGCTGAATATTCCAGTGTGTGTGTCTATGTGTACATATACATGCACCACATTTTCTTTTATCTGTTTATTGACATTTGGGTTGTTTTTCACCTTTCGGCTATTGTGAATAATGCTGCTATAAACCTCAGTGTACAAATGTCTTTTCAAGTCCTTGCTGACAATTCTGGTTTTTTTTTTTTTCTCTTTATACAGGATGTCACTTTCTTGCCTGGACATGAGGGCAGTGGTGTCATCTAGCTCACTGCAACCTCAAACTCCTAGGCTTAAGTGGACCTCTTCCCTTAGCCTCCTAAGTAGCTAGGTCTCCAGGCCTGGGCCACCATACCCAGCTAATTTTTCTATTTTTAGTAGGGACAGGGTCTCACTCTTGCTCAGGCTGGTCTTGAACTCTTGACCTCAAGCAATCAATCCTCTTGCCTCCTAAAGTGTTAGAATTATAAGTGTGAGCTGCCCAGCCAGTGTAGGCGTGTATCACTCAACAGCAGATATGTTTATAGAGTGTACTACCCATGCCTAGGTGGTGTAGCCCACTGTGCACCTAGGCTCTGTGGTGTGACAAACCTGTATTGTGTCTTTCTTTCTTTCTTTCTTTTTTTTTTTTTTTTAGACAGAGTCTCACTGTGTCACCCTTGGTAGAGTGCCATGGTGTCACAGCTCATAGCAACCTCAAACTCTTGGGCTTAAGTGATTCTCCTACCTTAGCCTCCCAAGTAGCTGGGACTACAGGCACCCGCCACAACACCTGGCTATTTTTGTTGCAGTTGTCATTGTTGTTTAGCTGGCCCAGGCAGGGTTCGAAACCACCACCCTTAGTATATGTGGCTGGCATGGCAACCACTGTGCTATGGGTGCCTATAGCTTTTGCATGTTTGAATACACCCTTACTGTTATGTTGCAATTGTCCACGGCATTCAATACAGTAACATGCAACAGGCCCTGGCACCCATAGCTCAGTGGTTAGGGAGGCTTGTTTTAGCCTTCCAAGTAGCTGGGACTACAGGTACCTGCCACAATGCTCAGTTATTTTTTTTTTTTGTTGTTGTTGTAGTGACGCCACGGCACTCTACCACAGGTGACATAGTGTGACTCTGTCTCAAAAAAAAAAAAAAAGTTATAGTAAAAATATATAATCTGGCTTGCTGCCTGTGGCGCCAGTGGCTTAAGCAACCAGCCACATACACCTGAACTGGCGGGTTCGAATCCAGCCCGCACCTGCCAAACAATGATGGCTGCAACCAAAAAAAAAAAAATAGCCAGGCATTGTGGTGGGTACCTGTGGTCCCAGCTACTTTGGAGGCAGAGGCAGGAGAATTGCTTGAGCCCAGGAGTTGGAGATTGCTGTGAGCTGTGATGCCACGGCACTCTACCCAGGGCAGCAGCTTGAGGCTCTGTCTTGGGGGAAAAAACAATTACAAAATCTTATGGGGCCACTGTCATGTATGTGGCCCCTTGTTCACTGAAACATTGTCGTGTGGTTGCATGACTCATAATAACGACTTTTTGTCAGTTTCCTCCCAGATCTTCTTTTTGAACTTGTGCTCTATGTTGCCTGTGCATGTTTCTCTCTCCTTAATGAGCTTTCTGACCCAGAGGTCTGCGTCCTCATATGTCACATCATACTTGAAGGTCTTCCCACCCCACCTGATCCGCTAATGGAGCAGCAAGCCTGTGCCGTGGCTTAGAGTGTGGACTGCTGGGCCTCCAGCCCTAGCCCTGCCATCTACTGGTTGAGTGACCCTTTTACTAGTTCAATATACTAGTAATGTTGTTGAAGTAGTAGAATCTGTTTAAATCTCTAAATAGGGTTTCATTGGGATAAGTAATTCAGAAGAGGGACCTGTATGCTGGCTCCAATTTGAGTGAGAGATGAAGTAGCTCTACTTTCTCCAAGGCTATCTTTGCAGATAGAAGGAACTTAAGAGTGAGTTTATGTAAATTGGTAGGCCTCGGCTTGGCGCCTGTGGCTCAAGCAGCTAAGGCGCCAGCTACTGACACCTGAGCCGGCGGGTTTGAATTCAGCCCAGGCCCGCCAAACAACTATGACAGCTGCAACCAAAAAACAGCTGGGCGTTGTGGTGGGTGCCTATGCCCCAGCTACTTGGGAGGCAGAGGCAGGAGAATCACTTGAGCCCAGGAGTTGGAGGTTGCTGTGAGCTGTGATGCCATGGGACTCTACCCAGGGTAACGGCTTAAGGCTCTGTCTCAAAAAAGAAAAAAAAATTGGTAGGCCTTTCTAAGGCTAGCAAACCCCCCAGATTCCATAGGTAGGTGGGGGAGGTAGAGCAGAGTTATGATGGGAGCTATTTCAGAAATAATTACGCTTAAAAAAAAAACACAGAGCTTGCACCTTATTGCCATCATTTCTTGCTCATTTCAATGGTGGAGAAATGTTTCAAAGCTTACCAGTTTTCCCTTGTCTTCTTGAGGCCTTATAACCCACATGGACACCTCCTGGTCTGTTTTTTTATCCAGCATTATTGAGTATCTCCTGAGTATCAGGCAGGTATGGCATACAAAGATGCGTGAGCATGAAGTGTGGTGAGACACAGTTCATCGAGGGGGAGCTCACTGATTACCCCTAAGTGCAACAGGAGGCAGTATTGATAGAACGGGGCCCAGTTAACCTGGGAGAGTGAGCTGGCTGGGGAACATGGAGGACGGTGGTGGAGGAAATATTTCAGCAGAGTGTTAAATTACAGGCAGTTCTTTACCAGAGGAAGGGCATTCCTGGCATAGAGTATAAACCAGGAGCAGTCTTGTGTTTATGATAAGAAACTTCAAAACTTTCTATTATTATTATTTTTTTGAGACAGTCTTACTTTGTCACTCTTGGTTGAGTGCTGTGGTGTCATAGATTACAGCAACCTCAAACTCTTGGGCACAAGTGATCCCCTTGCCTCAGCTTCCCAAGTAGCTGGGACTATAGGCGCCTGCCACAATGCCCGCAAGTTTTTAGAGACAGGGTCTTGCTCCGTCTCAGGCCTGTCTTAAATTCCTGAGCTCAGGTAATCCATCCACCTCAGCCTCCTAGAGTGCTGGGATTACAGGTATGAGCCACCTTGCCTGGCTCTATTTTTTGTTTTAGTAAATTTGTGGGGGTTTGTTAATTTAAGTTTTTTTTGGGGGGGGGACGGGGCAGATAATGTATTCGTTGGTGAGCAGAAATATCTAAAACAAGTTTCCTTATACACACCAGAGTACTGATTTAAGTTGTTTTGCAGATATAATTTCAGAAAAAGCAGCCAAAAATTGAAAGGGAACCTAACTTTCTTATTCTTATAGACATGGAAACTGAGTCATACGTGTTTGAGCATATAAAAATATTCTATTCTCTGGTGTTAATGACAGTAGCTGCAAAAGAAGAGACACTTGACCAAGGAGGGCACTCGCCCCAAGTGAGGGTCTGGCTGTGTGAGACTGGGGCTGGGCCCATCGTGTCTACAGCTGGGATACCCAGATGAGCTAAGCTGGTGGAAGGGAGTGAGTAGCTTCTCAGTCGTAGCTGATGATTGAGATTTAGAAATTTCAGACTTTACGCTCAGGACCTGTAGCTCAAGCAGCTAAGGCACCAGCCACATACACCAGAGCTGGCAGGTTTGAATCCAGCCCAGGTCTGCCAAACAACAATGACAACTACAACTAAAAAAAAAAAAAAAAAAAAGTAGCCGAGCACTGTGACAGGTGCCTATGGTCCCAGCCTCTTGGGAGGCTGAGGCAGGAGAATCGCTTGAGGTTGCTGTGAGCTGTGACACCACGGCACTATACCCAGGACGACAGCTTGAGCCTCTGACTTAAAAAGAAATTTCAGACTTTAATTTTTTAAGAGATGCCAGAAGTTTGGACTTTTATGTGAAATCTTTTTTTAAAATATTAATCAGTTTCTAAAAGCACTTTGTGAGTAAAAGAAAGCATGTCCGCAGGCAACTAAATTTTACAAATTGGCAGCTAAGTTTTTTTTGCCAAGTGATGAAAGCTGATCAACAGCAAGAGAGACAGACAGAGCCAGCACATGGAGAGGGACAGGTCTTGGCAGCCTTCAGGACACTGGGTCCAGCTGCTCTGAGTCCCAGCCCTATCCTCAGCCTTCTTCCTGTGGCTGGTTTTTTGTTTCTTCTTTGAGTTAATGACACACACTAGTACTCTGCCAATAAATCCCCCATTATGGTACTAACTTGTTTACCTTATGTTTCTTTTTTTTTTTTTGTCTGGGGCTGGGTTTGAACCCACCACCTCTGGTATATGGGGCTGGCACCCTACTCCTTTGAGACACAGGCCCCACCCCCTTATGTTTCTTTTTAGTGGAAAATTTCAAACATATACAGAAGTACGGAGGGCAGTATAATGAACTACCTTGTCCCCCATCAGTCAGTTTCAATAGTCATCTTTTGTCAGGGGCTGGGCACATTGGCTCCCACCTGTAATCTTAGTGTTATTGGAATTTCTCTCTTCAGTAGGTCCTTGGTCTCTGGGATTTAAGGAATGAACCCATGAACCACAGATCAGTGGAAAGATAGAATTTTATTAGAAAGGAATACAGAAGAAATAAAAAGCACCGGAGCTTCTGGCAGGGGGAAAGACCACATGGGGAGTCTTTACATAGGCTCTCTCTCTAGGGGTATTAGGTCTTGAGAATTATCTAGGGATATTAGATCTTGAGAATTACACTTGGCCAGGACTTGAATTATCTAGGGGTATTAGATCTTGAGAATTAGACTTGGCTGGGACTTGGCAAATAGAAACATGTTTTCAACGTTAATGAGTGTTATCGACAAACAAATGAATGCAATCCCTCCAGCTCAGGGCAAAAGGTCAGGGCATTCCCTTCATGAAATTGCACAAGTCTAGGAAAACTGGGGTCCCCTGTGCAGCCTTGGATAGGGGAGCCCTGTATCAGTAGCACTCTAGGAGGCTGAGATGGGAGGATCTCTTGAGGTCAAGGGTTCAAGACCAGCCTGAGCAAGAGTGAGATTCCTGTCTCTACTAGCTGACCATTGTGGCACGTGCCTGTACTCTTAGCTATTTAGGGGGCTGAGGTAGGAGGATTGCTTGAGCCCCGGGGTTTGAGGTTACTGTGAGCCATGATGACATCACTGCAGTCTAGCCGGGGCAACAGAGTGAGATTCTTTTTTTGCCAAATGGTGAAACAAAATGTGTCATTTTTATTTTTTAGAAGTCTTCACTTACCATCATTTCACCATTCCTTTGTTCATTCTCTGGGCATTTCTAGGTTTCTGATGCATTGGTCAGAGTAGTAGTCATCCCCGGAGACACATGAGTAAAACTATAGGCTCTCTTGCCCTGGGAGCACACATGACCCATGTTTACCAGTAACTGTAGATTTGTGGTGGCATTGCGACAGCAGGGGCAGGGGTTCCACAAAGGAAGGAGGCTCAGTCAGCTGTTGTGTCCTCACACTCATCTGTTCAGTCCCTCGGTTTATCTTGTCACAGCTATTTAATAATTTGCTATTAATTATCTTGTCACAGCTATTTAATAATTTGCTATTAATGGCTAAGAAATAAGGAGGCTGTGTGCGGATTGTTAGTATCAGTGGAAAATGATTTCTCCTGGATAGATAGTGTCTCTGTGTTTTACTTTAAAACTGTGCAGCCTTTATTAACCTTGGGGTCTGTTTTGCATGTTATTTCATATTTGAGGGAGCTATTTTGTGGGGTAGAGAGCCCTTCATAGCCTGATTTAGATTGAGGTATTCCAAATTTGGATGTAACAGGAAATGATATAAGAAATTGGGATTTGCCTTGGCATTTAGCCTGGTACTGCTTAAACTTTAGTGAACAGATGAATCCCCTGAGGACTTTGCTAAAATGCAGATTCTGGTCCCGAGGTCTGGGGTGGGGGGGAGAGTCAGCATTTCCCACAAGCTCCTAGGTATGGCTCATGTTGCTGGTCTCTGGACCATACTTTAAGGAGCAAAGACTTAAAAAACCTAGACCAAGCCCTGGATGTAAACACTGTGCTGGTAGCTTATCTCCACAGACTTTAGGGACTTGATGAGAAAAAGTTCCAGATAACGTCATATACTATTCAGCTGTTCAAATATTTAAACTTTTTTTTAAAATTTTCTTTTAAGAGATAAGGTCTTAAACTCCTGAGCTTAAGCCATCTGCCCTCCTTGACCTCCCAAAGTGCTAGGATTATAGGTGTGAGGCACTGTCCCCTGCCTCCGCTGTTTAATATTCTAGTTTAGTTTTGTAAAATGTTCATGTAATTCACACTGATTATAAACATTTAAATAAAACGGAGGAATGTAAAAGAAAATTCAAGTTATTCCATTTGCAGCCTGATGTCCTTGTCACCAATGTTAACATAATTTTTCTTTGTTTATATATAAACCAACGTAGAATTTTTTTTTTTTACAAATAGTATCTTTTGTAAAAAAAGATATTTTCTACAACTTCTACACAATTTCTACAACTTCATATTTTTCCACTCACTGATACATCCTAGATGTTTTTCCAGATCAGTACTTAGAGAACTTCCTTATTCTTTTCAATAGTTGTATAACCTAAAGTTCGGTTCTATCATAATTTATGCAAGTATTGTCTATTGATGGATATTTTCCAGATTATTATAGCATTCTTTGTAATGACAACACGTCATTATTGTAAGTATATCCTTATACTTTTATAGAATAAATTGCTAGAAGAGTTTTACATTATAATTTTAAAAAAATATTTATTTTTTCCCAAAAGGTAGTGGCAGTTATTACCAGCAATTATGTATTTCTCCAAACTCTTGACGGCACTTTGTATTTTGGTCAAAGTAATGCTTTATTTGCATTTTCTTGACTACTAGAGAAATTGGGTATGGCTTCATATGTTTATTTGTTATCCAGGCTCACTTCCTTTTCAGTAAAGTACTTCTTCATTTTTTACTCGTTTAAAAAATTAGGTTATCTGATGTACTGTTTTGGAGGGTCCTCTTATGGAATATTACTTGGTCATGTTGCAAATATTTTTGCTCTGTCTTTCAGTCCTTCTTAGAATTCTCCCTTGCTCTTAAATTTGTTTTTTCACTTTTGTGGCTGTTTAATTTACCATTTGGAGGCATGTTTGATTCTCTGCCTTTTTCCTTTGCCAGGGTGTCCAGGCTGTGGCCTGGGGCTGCGTGCTGATTTTGTGGGGACTTTTTTGCTTATCCGTGGTGTCAGAGTATTCGTGGACCTTTTGTTTTTTGTTCATTGGCTTTTGTTAGCGTTTGTGTATTTAATGTGTGGCCTAAGATAACTCTTACTCTTCCAACAAGTTACAGAGGCAGGGGAAAGAAAGATTGGACACGCTTGCTTTATTGCTTTCTGTGGGAAGACTTGTTTGAAAAAAATAGAAATTTGAATTTTTTTTTTTTTTTTTGGTGACACTATGTCACCCTGTAGACTGCTATGGTGTCACAGCCACAGCAACCTCCAGCTCTTGGGCTTAAGCAATTATCTTGCCTCAGCCTCCCAAGTAGCTGGAACTACAGGCGCCTGCCACAGCGCCTGGCTATTTTTTTGTTGCAGTTGTCTTTGTTGTTTAGCAGGCCCGGGCCGAGTTTGAACCTGCCAGCCTGAGTATATGTGCCCTGTGCCCTACCCACTGAGCTACCGGTGCCGCCAGAAATTTGAATTTTTATTTCCTGTGTTGAGCTTGAGTTTTTGTAAAGTCAAAATTGCAACACATTTTATTTAACTTTTTAGAGACAGTGCTGGTGAAAAGTGCAGTGGCATCATGCAACCTTGAACTCCTGGGTTCAAGCCTCCCGAGTAGCTGGGACTAAAACTATCACACCTGGCTAATTTTTCTGTTTTCAGTAGAGATGGTGTCTTGCTCTTGCTTAGGCTGGTCTCAAACCCTAGACCTCAACTGATCCTGCCTCCCAGAGTGCGAGGCTTATAGGTGTGAGCTACTGTACCAGGCCGTAAAATTGCAACAAACAAAAGTCTTAATTGATTTTATTCATGTTTCTAATCAGGAAATACTTCATTCCTTAAAATAGAGTATGTGTTTCAAAGAGCTGAACAGAGGAGGTTGGTTTTAGAGACAGAGAAGGGCTGAAGAACACAGAAACAAAGAGCAAAAGTGGATTGATCATTTCAAAGTTACTTTCCTTGTAAAACTGGGACAGGAAGATAGAACAAGAGAAAAATAATTGCTTAACATCAGGTTACAAGGGAACTTCATTAATCATGCTAATTGACGATTGAAACTGGCCGGTTGGGAAGTTGACTCTCTCTTGGTTATTCTGGAAGATCAGGTAACAACTTGGTTTCTGTTTGGTGACATGGAACTTTAGCACAGGTGACTCCATTTTGATTTTCACTCTGATCTGAAAATCTGTTGTGGCTTCGTGCAGGAGCTTAGTCCAAAACAGTGGCCTCCTATAATTTTTAAAGTAAGTAAACCTAAATTTTCCTTGTTATCCTCCTTCCCTCATGCCTAAATTCATAGCTTGCTATTATAGTTTACCAAATATAGTTATCATGTGAGATATTATTGAACTGAAAGTAATTGATGGTAATTGTTTAATAAATGCTCCCTCTCCTGTACTGTGGTGTTGCTTCACCTGGCAAAGCAATGATGGTTCCTTGAACCTTTGTAGAACCACATGTGTAACATCATAACGGGGCAAAGACACATCTGGGGAATTTCCCACACCTTGCTAAAAGGAAAACTACCATATTAGCCAGGACACTTCAATTTTATGAGCAGCCTGGGTGAGTATGTCTCCCCTGGTATCCTCTTAAAATCTCTTTCTCCAGGCCCTTGTTATCTGCATGTTGTGGAAAATGCCTACGGGCCTCCAAATTACAAGATCTGAATTAAGTTTTCATGATTCCAGAATCAGGAATACTTCATTCCATAAAATAGAATATGTGTTTCAAAGAGTTGAACAGAGGAGGCTGGTTTTATAGACAGAAAAGGGCTGGAGAAAGCAGAAACAAAGAACAAATAGTAGCAGAGTCTGGCCTCTCTCCTTGGCAAAGGATTTTAAAAGGTAATTGTCATCCAAAGCCTGTAAATCACCTTTAATATGGTTAACAATCACCTGGAGGATTTTTTTTCCCCTGGACTGTTGAGGGTAAGCTGCATAAATCAAGGCCTTTTACTTCTAAATACATCACTGGGTGTTTCCTAAAGATAAAGAGACTCTTACGTGACAGCAGTCCAGTTATCAACCTCAGTAAATTTTAACATTGGTGTATATATAGTACTTGAATCTTGAATCTACATCTGTATTCCAAGTTTGTCAGGATCAAGTCTAGGATCACGTATTACATTTGTCAGTTTCTTGGGTTTCCTTAAGTTTTCACTACCATTGAAATCTTCTGTCATTGACATTTTAAAAGAATGCTGCCTACTCTTCCCCCTTTAGTAGGATTTGTCTGGTGTGTCCTCTTGGTTAAATGTCCTCAGGACATTGTATCTGGAGGCACATAATACATTCATCTGCCTCTCCTTGGTAATGTTAATTTTGATCATTTGATCAAAATATTACCTGATTTTGCCACACCATACTTTTTTCTCCCTTGCAAGTTATAAGTAATCTGTGGGGGGACACTTTAAGGTCATGCAGATGTCCTGTTTGTCATCCAGATCCTCTCTTTAGATTTAGCATCCGCTCATGGTCTTGCCTGAACCCATCTTTACTGTGATAGTTGCAAAATGCTGATTTTTTTTTTCCCATTCAGGTGCCCCGTTTACCGTCTGCCCTCAGTGTTCTGCTGCTGTAAGCAAGAGCCCTCCTTTCTCCCTTGTTTATTTAATATTTATTATAGGGGTGGATTTTTCAATAGTCTGTTTTCAATATTGTTTTAATTATTTTGGTGCTTAAATCATCCCAGATTTAGGATTGTATCTTTCTTTTGATATTTTAGAGGATTCAAAACATGGATAATTTGGGGGGAGGCTCAAATATTATGATTATGACCTGTTAGTAACATCCAGATTACCTTCAGCTCATACCCTTTGGAGAGAAAGTGCTAAATACAGTTCTTTGCAGGTGGATAGTACTTGGCAGTTTGTGATACGCTTTTGTGTACTGTATTGCCCAGTGCATTGATCATTATGAGGAGCACTGGGAAGTTACATTTCCCCTAGGTTTTCAGATTCTCATATGATATTCATGACGACCCTATGATACAGGCAAGGTGACATTTGGACTCTACTTACCAACCCATTTCTTCCTTAAGTTTAAAAAAGGCTAATGACTGTATTAGCCTATGGGACTAAAGTTCACTAGAAACCGTGCCTTCCTCCTAACACACACTTGCATGGCTTTATACACTGTTATTTGTTTTCAAAATACATTTTACTTCTCAATGGATGTGTGTTCTGGTATTTGGCTTTATGCTAAGTGACAGAAAGCCTTATCTATCGATAATATTTATCATATAACATTACATAGACAAACCATTTCTGAACTTTCTTCCCCCCTCCACCCAGAAGCCATCTAAATGAAATCTTCATTTGGAATGCCTTGTTTTTCTATACAGGAGGGTATGTGTTTATCTTTGTGGATTCAGTGCCTTTCAAGCTAAATTGAGCTGGAAGACTCATCTTGCAGTGGCTTCCCATTTTCACTAAGATGAAACAAAGTCTCTGACGATGGCATTTTAGGCCCATTCGTAGTCAGCTGTCTTTTGAGCCCCATCACCCAGTTACTTCCCCCTCTAATGCCTCATGTCCTGTGGTTCCTACTGTGATGTCTTCTGTCTTTGCTGCCTGGCACGTGCTCTCTGTTGTGCTAGACACTCGCTGGTCACTCCCTTGTCCAGAGTGGACTCTTACTTAGCTCTGGAGTTCTCTGATTCTTTTTTCCTGGAGTTCATTATTTTTTCTAGCATATCTTGTACCATTTTTCTCATTGTATATGAGAAATTGTATTAAGAATGCCTTATTTACATAAGTCTTTCCTTGACTGAATTTTTCTTTTGTTTATTTATTTATTTATTTTTTATTGTTGGGGAATCATTCAGGGCACAAGAAACCAGGTTACACTGATTCCGTTTGTTAGGTAAAGTCCTTGACTGAATTTTTTAAGAGAAGTAATCCAAAGCTTGGCATAAAGTAAAGCCTAAATTTTTTTTTTGAGATGGAGCCTCAAGCTATCTCCCTGGGTAGAGTGCCATGGCATCACAGCTCATGGCAACCTCCAACTCCTGGGCTCAAGTGAGTCTCCTGCCTCCGCCTCCCAAGTAGCTGGGACCACAGGCGCCCACCACAATGCCCGGCCATTTTTTTGGTTGCAGCCATCATTGTTGTTTGGCGGGCCTGGGCTGGGGATTCGAACCCGCCACCTTAGGTGTATGTGGTTGGCGCCTTAGCCGCTTGAGCCACAGGCACCGAGCCCTAAATTTTCTTTTTTTGAGACAGAATCTCACTCTGTTTCCCAGGCTAGACTGCTGCGGCATCAGCTCAGCTGACAGCAATCTTAATCTCCTGGGCTCCTCCTGCCTCAGCCTCTCAAGTAGCTGGGACTATAGTTGCCCTCCACAGTGCCCAGCTAATTTTTCTATTTTTAGTAGAGACAGAGTCTTGCTCAGGCTGGTCTTGAACTCCTGAGCTCAGGCTATCCTCCCACATTGTCCTCCCAGAGTGCCAGGATTACAGATGTGACCCACTGCACCTGGCCTAGCCTAAATGTTTTTTGAATAAAAATGAATCAAACTACAGAGCTTTGGTGCCAAAGGGTAGAGACATACTGAAGGATGTTGTCTTAGCTTAGGCTGCCATAACAAAATACCAGACTGGATGGCTTAAACATCAAAACTTTATTTTCTCACAGTTCTGGAGGCTGGACGTTTGAGGTAGGGTGCCAGTTTGTTTGGGTTCTGGCGAGGGCTGTGTTCCTACCTTGCCGACAGCCACCTTTGTGCTGCATCCCCACGTGGTGGAAGGAGCTCAGGTGTCTCTTCCACTTCTCAGAAGTGTACCAGTTACAGGATCAGGACTCTACCCCATGTAACTGTAATCACCTCCTTCTGGTCTCTGTCTCCATATAGTCCCTTGGGGGGTTAGGGCTTCAACATACAGATTTGGGAGGGAAGGAGCATAGTTCAGTCCATAGCAGACACCTATGCACTGATAGGTTTTCTAGAGTCTTCTGTGAAAGACGTGTTAACTCTAAGGTGAAAAACAAGCCAGGACTGGATATTATAGGCAGAATTCCCATTGTTGGAAGGTCTGTTATGGCTGTTATGAATGGGCTGTGAACCCAAGGGTAATAGTTCACAAAGTAGATTAGGAGGTCTGTAAGCAGCTGGGACTGCTGCTTAGATATAGTTTAGATATAGCTGGGACTGCTGCTTTAGATATAGTTCTGAAATTGTTAGCAAATTCAGTGGGGGAAATCTAATTACTTTGGAAAAAATGGATGTCTATGCTTCATACTAGGGATGAATTTTCCTAATATCTGCAGTTTTCACTGAAATGCATAAAAAATAAGATGCATTGAGGGGTAGAGGGATACCAGATGCATGGGTTTGTGATAGGCAAATGGAGTAAAATGTTAATTGTAGAATTGGGTGGTGAGTATATGGTTTCACAGTACAGGTTTTTCTACTTTTTTTTTTTGCAGTTTTTGGCCAGGGCTGGGTTTGAACCTGCCACCTCTGGCATATGGGGCTGGTGCCCTACTCCTTTGAGCCACAGGTGCTGCCCAGTTTTTTCAACTTTTGTGAGTGAATTTTTTCAAAATAAAATGTTGGAGAAAAGGATACCTAAATATATTTTTTAAGAACACAATTATTGGCTGGCCCTATCTATTATAAACATTAAATCATTAACATGGGCTTAGTGCCTATAGCATAGTGGTTATAGCGCCACCACATACACCGAAGGTGGCGGGTTCAAGCCTGGCCTGGGCCAGCTAAGCAACAATGACAACTGCAAAAATAATAACTGGGTGCGGCTTGGCACCTGTGGCTCAAGTGGCTAAGGCGCCAGCCACACACACCTGAGCGGGCGATTTTGAATCTAGTCCAGGCCTGCCAAACAGCAATGATGGCTGCAACCAAAAGATAGTTGGGTGTTTTGGTGGGTGCTTGTAGTCCCAGCTACGTGGGAGGCAGAGGCAGGAGAATCGCTTGAGCTCAGGAGTTAGAGGTTGCTGTGAGCTATGATGCCATAGCACTCAACTGGGGCGGACAGCTTGAGGCTCTGTCTCAAAAAAAAAAAAACACCCCAAAACAAAAAGAAACGGCTGTTGTGGCAGGCACCTGTAGTCCCACCTGCTTGAGAGGCTGAGGCAAGAGAATCGCTTAAGCCCAGGAGTTTGAGGTCTTGCTGTGAGCTGTGACACCACGGTGACAGCTTGAGACTCAGTCTCAAAAAAAAAAAAAAATCATTAACATGGACTTCTTTAACTTCACTAATATTTTTTTTCTTTCCTGGTATTTCTCCTCTCTGTTTTGTTAGTTCCTTAAGATCTTCGTTTTCATGAATTGCTCCCTCCAGGAAATTTCCCCTGACCTTCCAGCGTGATTTAGATATCTCTCTTCTGTGTTCCCAGAGCACCTCTTGTATACTTTGGCCATAGCGTTCACCACCCTATGGTGTAATCATTTACTTACTAATCTGTCTGGACTACCAGACTTAAGAGTTTCTTGAGGACAAAGACCATGTTTCTGGAATGCTTTCAGTACAAGTGAAACCAAGAACAATAATACATGGGCTATCTGTGGCTTAAAGTTAAGTATCTTACCTTTAATACTAGGAATCTGGAGATGGCCATTCCGAGATTGGTTCAGGGAGGGACACATGGGCGGCACCTCTGTCTGTCTTCTGTCCTTTCCTTTTTCACGCCAAGTTGGCAGAAGTAGTGATGTACCCTGGAAATACCCACCATGGTCATTTCAGTTTTTGAGCTTTTAGCACAGAAGTTTTGGGAAATATCCGTGGATTTCTTGAATAGTTTTCAATTCACTTATTATTGTTTATCCTAGAGAAATTGACTTTGTTTTTGAAAATAGAAGTTTAGAGTTAGATATCTACATGTATTTTAAAGGCTCTCCCCCCCATCCTAGAAAAATATTTATCTATTTTCAGACAACTATAATGAAAAATTTAGAGAAATTGTGTGTGAGTCTGATGATCTGGAGTTTGCAGACTCAGCCTCAGCTCTGTAGGAAACAACGTGGACCAGAAATGAGGCCAGAAATAGTTTCACATTCCTCAACTGCAGCCTTTTGGGAAGGGCTGCCCCTTATCCCGTTTATTCTATTTTAGTCATAATTCAAATGTGCTTAATTATCTAGCTAATTGCTTAGCTAACTTATTAAAAAGCATGTAATTAGCAAAGGGGAGTGTAGGGAGCGCCTGGTGTAGGCAAGTACACTGTCAGTGTAAGAGGGGAGAAGCAGGTGTGCCGTCTGAGTCTAGCAGCCAAGGCCATTCACTTACACCATGAGTGAGAAAGGGCTTAATTATGTAAGTTCAGTGTGCTGTTTCACAGACAGTTGAATAAAATGCATGAAAAATAACTTGCAAAGCTACATAAATACAATCTCAAATGGGTTTTAAAAGTGGGCATATATAGATCAAAATTCTAGGAGAAAATATACCTTTAATAGTAAATATCTCTGGGTGGCAGGAGCATAGGTGCTTTTCTTTTAAAAAAGATAGTTGTATATTTTGTGAATTTGCTACTGAGCTTCGTGCTTTTCATTTTAAATACTTAAAAAATGCTTTAGGCATTCAGAGTGGTTCTTGTTCAACTCCATCTGGTCTCTTGATAATGTCATTTTTTTTTTTTTACATTTTGCTCTTTGTTAAAATTGATCAAATAATACTTTTTATAGTATCTGTCTTAGATGGCCTGCTTGTTCTGCCTGTTGACTCTTGTGAATGGTGATCTTCTTGTGTGTTTCTTTTTCTTTCTTTTTTTTAGACAGTCTCACTATGTCACCCTTGGTAGAGTGCTGCGGTATCACAGCTCACAGCAACCTCCAACTCTTGGGCTTATGCGATTCTCTTGCCTCAGCCTCCCAAGTAGCTGGGACTATAGGCACCCACCATAACACTTGGCTGGGTTTTTTTTGTTGTTGTTGTCATTGTTAGCTGGCCTGGTTGGGTTTCAACCCACCAGCCTCAGTGTATGTGGCTGGTGCTGTAACCACTGTGCTATGGGCGCTGAGCCTTCTTGTGTGTTTCTCGAGTTGTAATTGTGGGCTTTTGCTGTAGCTCCTCAGCAGTCTTATTGCACATTGGCCACCCAGAAGATTTTGTTTAGCATTCTGTCTGGGGCTCCAGCATTTTGTGACTAGCCTGCGACTACTTTTCGTGTGACTTAGCGGTGGTGTTAGAGAAGTGTGTGGTTGCAGATCTTAGGGAAGATTACCTTCAGCAAGAGTCCAGGCAGATAAACTTACTTGTCCTTGTCCTCTGTTAGTGGATGGATGTTTTTCTAGTCTGTTCTTTACCTGAAGGTGTACTCCTTCAAAGGTCTTGACTTCTCAGTTCTCTATTGAGAAGATGTCTCAGTCTTGACCCACCTGTGCGGATGTCTCATCTCTTAGCCCTGTGTGTGTGTGAATCCTAAAACAGTAACCATCCAGGACTGTAGGAACTGAGGCTCTTACTGCCTAGGTTCTACCCCCTCTACCCAGGAGGGGGATTTCTTACTTTCTTTTGAGCTCAGCTATGCATTTAAGAGCAGCTCTCAGGCTTGGGTGCCCATTAGTATCTTCTGGGAATCTAGAATTTCCACGTCCAGGATGCATCCCAGACCATTTCCATCAGAATCTCTGGGGTGTACCTTAGGCTCTCCAGAGATGCTTTTGTATAGCCAGGAATGGGAGGCACTGAGTTAAAGTGAACTTGTTTTATTTTACCGAAAGACATATGTGTTGTATGTATTTATTTATGTTTCTATTAGCGATATTTTCAAGTTAGCTTGTCATCAGTAATGGAACTAAAAGCTTATCATGTTATAATTAGAAAAACCTTTCCCTTAAAATTAGATAGGAAGGAAACCAATGTTTATTAATTTTCAACTGTGCTGGGCACTGGGTTTAGACCTTTCACATATGTTATCTCATTTACAGTCCTGCAAGGTAGGTGGTTTACTTGTTTGCTGGCAAGAAAACTAGTTTGGGGAGAAATTGAATAACTAGGTCCAGGTCAACCAGCTCACGAACGGCAGAACCAGACAGACCCACCAGATGCTCAAGTCCTGTCCTTCTCCTTTGCTGTGATTATGTGTGAAATAAAGATTTTCCCATACAAATCGGTTAAAATAAAGATTGGCACTTGGGTCGCAATAGCTTCCAGGTACCTGTTAAATTTCCTTCCTTGGCGTGCTTTGTCTTCCCATGATGCCAGGGTTGCTCCTCTCGTTTCATATTACTTCTGATAAGAGTAAATGGATTTTGACCAATAGATTGTTACTTTAGAAAAGCTTAACTGGTTTTAGTAAGCTCCTTTAAATAAACCTGGAGTGAACAACTAACTGATTTCTTCTTCTTTTAACTGTCATGTGTCATGCGGAGTCCTTATCTTTCAGCTCAGCTCCTTAATCCAGCGGAGGGCTGTGTGACTGTGAGTGCGTGTGTATGTGGGGTGTGTCGGGAGGTGGAGGATACAAGGGCAAGGAGAAGGAAGAGAATAAAGAACTGGAGGTTGAGGTCCCCAAGCTGTTCACAGTAGGACCAGATGACTTGGGGAAAGGAAACTGAGACTTGGAGTGGGCTGGTCATTGTGCCTCAGTGAAGTCCTGTTGAGGGAGCAGTGATTTTTAGTGACAGCGTCCTAGTGACACAGGTGTGGAATGTGTGCTCCTGTTTCTTCTCTCTTGACTTGTCTTCGCTCTGGCCATGGCTCTGTTGAGTAAATGACATCCAGAGTTGTTGGAGGGTTTTATCTCTGCCCAGAGCCTAGACGATCACTTCTCTGTTGGAATGTTGTCTGGGTTAGGCTTTTCTGGAGGGCATGAAGACATTTGATTTCAACTGGATAGAAAACAAAGTGTGTCTAAGTCTTTGTCTTTGTCGTCAGCAGCTCTTCAACTGGGGCTTCTCTCTGTGTGTTGCAACCTCGGAAAACCAGCAGGATGGCTGCAAACAAGAGTAAGGGCCAGAGCTCCTTGGCCCTCCACAAGGTGATCATGGTTGGCAGTGGAGGGGTTGGCAAGTCGGCGCTGACTCTTCAGTTCATGTATGACGAGGTAAGACATGCCAGGCCCAGACTGCCTTTGTGTTGGCATCTGTCATAGCAGAGTCCCTACTCCAGCTGTGTTACTCTGCCCATCTCCCCTGTGCATAGGGCTTCATTGAGAAAATCTGAGCTAAGGTCGTTTCTGAATAGCTTTCTAGGGAGGTCTAACCAGCATAAGATCTAGATTGCTAATTTTAGGTAAGTGATATCAACTCTGGCAGGGATTTAGGGGTCTCTGCTCATATTAATTCCATTGTTAAATTTCAAGCTTTCTTTTCTATCTGGGTGGGGGAAGGTGATAGAGAGTGGGCTAAAGAACATGTCAGGTATTCAGTGTTGTGACTAGTCGGTTTGGAGAGAGTGAAAGGGGAGCTAAATTGTCACAGGAACTTAATCATTTTTTCCCAAGTGATGGACATCAAGTTCTGCCTGGTTCTCCCATGCAGCAAGGTAAAGAAAGGTTGTATTATCCTTCCCAAAATTTGCATCACTTAATGTGGATAGAGTGACTAATGTTGAGTCATTGCAGTAACACAGCCTGGATTCCTAGCAGCCAGAGCCCCTGCTTGATAGCCATTTGCTGGTATGGTCAGACCTCTGTATCTGTGGGTTCTGACAACAACAAGGAGTAGGGCCACCAGCCCCATATGCCGGGGGTGGTGGGTTCAAACCTGGCCCCGGACAAAAACTGCAAAAAAAAAAAAAAAGGTGGTATAAAAACTATTTACATAGCATTTGCATCATACTGGGTATTTTTAAGTAATCTAGAGATGATTTAAAATATTTAGGAGGATTTTATATGCAAATATTATGCCATTTATGTAAGGACTTGAGCATCCTAAATTTTGTTGTCAGTGGGGTTCCTAGAACCAATCCCTTGGGGATACCAAGGATGACTGCAGTACAGGCAGGGAGAGTGTTCAGGGTGGAGCTGAAATCTCAGGGCCTCTCCCTTACATTGCATCCTCACAGTTTTATGAAATTTATAAAAGGAAGGTATGACAACCACAGTTAACCAATACTGTGCCATGGCTTCCTTTCATTAAACATTCCTTTTATCTTGCTTCCCTATGTTGGGTGCAAGTGGAGTGGCCACAGGCATTTTCCCCATCTCGCTGAGGGAAGTTAAGTTAGAAATAGGGTTAGCTGGGGAACAGTGGTTTATGTTTGTGTGGTTTGGAGTCACTTAGCATGTGGTTGAGTTACTGCTAGCTGTAGGGATTCTCCTGCCCACGGTGCTGACTCAGAGCATTGTGATTTGAGGTTTAGGGCTGGGGGGATCCCCATATGAATGTGTCCTATGGCAGCTGGCATTGTACATGTGTGGATGGTGGAGAAACAAGGGTCAAAACATCTGGTGCTAGAAAGTCCTCCAGAAAGTTCTTCCACCTATTACAGCTTCTTATAGCAAAGTTACAGAGAAGCTTTAGAGGTTTCCTAAATTTGACAGAAGTCTTAAAACTTTCATTACCAGTAATGTCATGTAGTTGTGAAGCTAAAAAAATTGTTTGAACTGTGAATACAGGGGAAGTTTTTATGCTGGAGGAAATTATTTTTTTATTCTCCATTAGAAGTATTTCATAATCATTGGCATATGATAAAAGAATATATAGCAAACAAAAAGTAGAAGGTATTCTAGAGTAAGGTGACCAGATTTTAACATTTGTAAAGCGGGACAACATGGGGGGGTGGGGCGGGGCAGGGCAGGGCCTGACAACAATGCAAACTTTTATAAGCAGTTCTCGATAATCGCTTCTCAACAATTATTTGTTATTATTACAGTTTAACATTATAAAATTAACAAAAATAATATAAAACTCATATTCTGATGAAATAGCCACGTGGCAGCTGAAAACTGTATATTCCCTTCCTGTTCTCCCACTCATTCGTGCATTCTTTCCAAAAATCGGGACTTTTTTAAAACACTGCGGGATGTGGGACAAATTGTTAAAAAGCGGGACGTCTGGTCACCCTATTCTAGAGGTATGTCAGGCAGTTTCAATTAGTGGAAATGTTGCATTATTTTGCTATGTTTTGTGATGTCAGTGCTATTTGTATTAGTTTTTATTGCTGTGTGACAAATAATCACGAATTTAGCAGGTTGAAACAACATATATTTATTGTCTCATAGTTTCCATGGATTAGGGATTAGAATGTGGCTTATTTGGGTCCTCTGCTCAGAGTCCTGCAAGGCTCTAATCAAGGTGCTGTAGGGGCTGAGACCTCATCTGAGGCTCAGCTTCCTCTTCCAAACTTACTGACTGTTGGCAGCGTTCAGTTCCTTGTGAATGGGGGGCTAACTAGGCCTTCAGTGTCTCTGTAAAGGCTTCCCACAGTTCCCTGCTGCATGGTCCTCTCCACAGTTTACACCACGGCGGCATGCTGCAGGTGCCAGTCTGAGATGATGAAATAGAGTCGGGGCATACTCCCTTCATCGTTGCCATATTACCCTCACTAAGGGTCCAGGGTCGGGGTTGTGTTTGTCTTAGTATTTGTCTTTAAACTTTTAGAATGGATTATGATTTCTTTTCCAATTCTAGATAGTTATTTTTGTATTCAGTTCTATGTGTGTAATTTTATATTCCTAAGGAGGCGCCCCCCAAATGACCAAAACCTGGATCTCCTCCTGAGAATGGTCCCCCCCCCATGTTTTATAACAAACTTTGGTGTTTGATGCCTGCTTATCCTAGGGACCAAAATGGGTAGATTTCATAGGATCTGCTGTGGAATTTACACAAAGCATTTTTGTATAAAAGAGAGGCAAGTTGAGAAGTCTGCTTTGAGAGTCTTTTGTTTGTTTTTACTTAAAAACTTGTAATTTGCTTTACCAAAAGTTTTTTTTTTTTTTCCTCCTCCTATAATGGAGGTTGGTGAAAAGAGGGGAATTTGATTAGGGAGATAGGATTAGAGAAGTAGTTGTTAACGGGTGGGAAGGAGGATTTTGTCTCCCCAGGGCATATTGGGCAAAGCCCAGAGACCATCACAGCTGGGGTGAGTATCTAGTGAGTAGAGGCCAAGGATGCTGCTGAACATCCTAGGATGCACGGGACATTCCTGCTCCCCAGCAAAGAATTAGCCAGTACAAAATAATCAGAACTGCCACTTTTGAGAAACCCGGTAGGTATTAGAGGCAGAGCCGTGGCAGATCAGAGGAGGGAAGATTTCCCTGCATACAGTGTAGGTGATTGAGAGACTCCAGTATGTCCAGTCTAAGAGAAAGTTCGGATCCAGCCCAAATCTGTCTACTTTGAGAGTAGGATCCATTCTGCTCAGCACTGCTGCTGATACCGTAGGAGACCAGGAGAACCTAGTCTGGGGTTTCGTTTTTGTTACGTATGTATGTTTGTGTGTATATGACAAGAGAGAAGGGGGAAAGATGCATGCAGAAAGGTCGCGAGGTTTTCTCTTCCTCCATGTTTTTCTGCAGAGACCCGGGAGAGCTGTGCTTCACCTGACCCTGTGTTTCTCATGGGCTGACTTACACATTTGAGTACTGGAAGTATTGAAGAAATAGTGAAATAAAAACAGGGCAAGGAAGGGGGTAGAGATGAAATGATGTGTGTTTGGGAGTCTTTAGCTGCCGTTGGAATCTGTGATGATGAAAACATTCTGTCTCTTAAACTGTCTGACCCATACAGCTAGTGTGCACTTGCAGTCTAAGGGTGATTTCCTTAGTCTTTAATTTGCTTACTGAAAGTTTCTTCTTTTTCTTCTGTAACAAAGGCTGGGGAAAGAAGGTGAGAAGTGGAGTTAGGATCAGAGAGAGAGGATTGGAGATGAGCTGTAGCTGGGCTCACTTGAAATGTGACCTGTGGATACTGTATTGGATGGGATAGTTCCAGAATCGTAACTTTAGAGCTCATAGAGACTTTAGCAGTGATCCCCAAACTTAGCTGATTGCAGAATCTCCTGGGGGGAACTTTTTGAAAAAGTACCTTCTGAATAAGATTTGTGGAGTTGAGAACTGGGATTCTGTATTTTGATTTTTGTATGGTGATTTTTATCTCTCTTCTGGTGAGTCTGCCATGTGGCCAGGTGTGGTAATTCCTGTCTGAGCTTTCATGTAGTCACGCCTGATCTCACAGAGAAAGGGACTGAGTGCTGTACTCAGGGATGCCAGTTGTCTGAAGTCTCATGGGCTGTTCAAACTCTATTCGAAGTCCACTGCCTTACCTTTAGGTTAGAAAATGTTAGCTTATAGGATGGAATTGTCATGAAAATTGGATTTTGGAAGAAGCCACAATTCCAGAAGTCTTTATCCTTGTCCAGATTCTGACTTTGAGAAGATTGGTGGCGTTTTTATCCCTGGCCTAACATACTTGAAGGCTTTCAGGTTTTCTGGAAAAGTAAGATTGGGGATGAGGAGACCTAGGCAAAAAAACTTTCAGGCTTTTTGGCTCGGCGCCTGTGGCTCAATTGGCTAAGGCACCAGCCACGTACACCTAAGGTGGTGGGTTTGAATCCCCAGCCTGGGCCCGCCAAACAACAATGATGGCTGCAACCAAAAAATGGCCGGGTGTTGTGGCAGGTGCCTGTGGTCCCAGCTACTTGGGAGGCAGGCAGAGGCAGGAGACTCGCTTGAGCCCAGGAGTTGGAGGTTGCTATGAGCTGTGATGCCATGGCACTCTACCCAGGGGGATAGCTTGAGGCTCCGTCTCAAAAAAAAAGAAAAAAACAAACAAAAAAACTTTCAGGCTTTTGGTCTTCAGCAGAGTCAGTTTAGATATGACTCAATGAGATGTCTTAGATTCGTGTGTCTTGGGCATCTGAAATTGAATCACGCATAGCTCTACAAGGCCAGTCAGGAGTAGGTCTGGCTCATGTGAATGGATACAAAGAGTTTGGTGATTTTCTGTTTTTAGCTCCAAAATGTAAACATCAGGGTTGTAATGGAATGTTCTGGCGTTCAGCATACTTTTCTCTGAGCACAGAGGTACCTAGGCATATTGGGATATTCTGATGGGCAGTGTCAAAGGAATGAATGGAAGTCTGGAAATACACAGTTGAGATTCTTTGGGTAGAATTGAGAGAATTTTCAGGGGATGATTGTGGTTTTTTTCAGGGCTGGGGGTTGGTCATGTACCTGTCTTTTTGGAAAGAAATTAAAAGAAGAACAGTTGAAGCTTAGGCAAGTTTTCACATTTTCTCTATTTAAAGATAATTTATTGGCACACACTTAAGACAGCCTAATACTAAACATGTCTTGGTATTTTTATTTTTAATTTTAAACCTTTTGAACTAGTAGCTGTTAATTTAAACTACAAGGGTCTTTTTAATAGTATTTTTCAAAGAACCCTCAAATCCATTTTGATATTTTCAATTAAATTTTTAAATAAGGCTCGGTGCCTGTAGTACAGTGGTTATGGCACGAGCCACATACACCGAGGGTGCCAGGTTCGAACCTGGCCCCAGCCAGCTAAGCAACAATGACAGCTACAACAAATATACATAGCTGGGCCTTGTGGCATGTGCCTGTAGTCCCACCTACTTGGGAGGCTGAGGTAAGAGAATTGTTAAGCCCAAGAGTTGGAGGTTGCTGTGAGCTGTGATGCCACGGCAATCCCCTGAGGACGACATAGTGAGACTCTGTCTAAAAAAAAAAAAAAATTATTATTATTATTTTTTTGAATTAATTCACTAGGCTAGAGTGCCATGGCAATCAGCCTAGCTCACAGCCACCTCAAACTCCTAGCTCAAGTGATCTCCTGTCTCAGCCATCCCGAGTAGCTGGGACTACAGGCACGCACCACAATGCCTGGCTAGTTTTTCTATTCTTAGTAGAGATGGAGTCTCACTCTTGCTTAGGCTTGTCTCAAACTCCTGAGGTCAAGAGATCCTCCCACCTCAGCCTCCCAGAGTGTTAGGATTACAGGCGTGAGCCACCACACCTGACCTAAATAAAAAAATTTTAAAGGCACTCCTGTGGCTCAGTGAGTAGGGCACTGGCCCTATATACTGAGGGTGGCAGGTTCAAACCCGCCCCTGGCCAGCTAAAATAGCAATGAGAATTGCAACAAAAAAATAGCCGTGTGTTATGGCGGGTGCCTCTAGTCCCAGTTACTTGGAGGCTGAGGCAAGAGAATTGCTTAAGCCCAGGAGTTGGAGGTTGCTGTGAGCTGTGATGCACTCTTCCCAAGGCAACAAATTGAGACTCTGTCTAAAAAAAAAAGAAAATTTAAATCATGGCTTTTATAAGATGTAATTCACATACTATGAAATTCACTCTTTTAAACTGTAGAATTTAATGAGTTTTTTTTTGTGTGTGTGTATTCATACAGCTGGGCAGTCTTCATCATTATCTAATTTTAGATCATTATCACTCAACAAAACCCCAAACCCTGAATGTTAGCCGCCATCCCCCATACTTACCCCTGTCCCACCCCTGGCCTCTGGCTGTCTCTTTCTGACTCTGTGGATTTGCCTCCTCCAGACATTTGGTATAATTGGAATCATACAATATGTGGCCTTTGTGTCTGGCGTCTTTTGCATAGCATAATGCTTGGAAAGTCCATCCATGTCGGAGCACAGCGGTCACTTTCCCCGTCCTGCTTTCCCCAACCTGAGCAACTACTCGTCTACTCTCTGTCTTCATGGATTTGCCTGTTCTGGATTTCTCTTATAAATAGGTATCTGTGATACGTGACCTTTTGTGCCTGGTTTCTTTTACTTCTGATGGCCTGTTAAGCTTCGTCCATGTTGGAGCATGAATCAGCACTTCATTCATTCCTTTTTATGACTGAATGATATTTCCACTGTCTGGATATGGCACATTATGATTTTCCATTTACTAACTGATGGACTGTTGGGTTGTTTCTGCTTTTTGGCTATTATAATAATGTTGCCATGAATGGTTATGTACAAGAGTTTGTGTAGATGTGTGGACATGTGTCTTAAACTCTCTTGGGTATATACCCAGGTGTGGGATTGCTGGGTCGCATTGTAAAGGAGTTGCAGATCTGGTTTCCACAGGAGCTATACCATTTACAGTCCCACAGCAGTACGTCCCACTTTCTCCACATCTTGTCAACACCTGTCATTGTCTGTGTTTTTTTTTTATAAGCGTCCTAGTGGGCATAAAGTGGCATCTCATTGATTTTGATTTGCATTTCTCTAATGACCAGTGATGATGGGTGTATCTTCTTTGGAGAATTGTCTATTCAGATTCTTTGCCTAATTTTTAGTTGGGTTATTTGTTGAGTTGGGTCACTTGTTGTTGAGTTTTAGGAGATTTTATATATTACAATTCCCTCGTTAGTTATGATTTGTGAATATTATCTCCCATAATCTTTGGATTGTCTTTTCACTTTCTTGATGGTGTCCTTTAAAACCTGAAAGTTTAAAATTTTTTATGAAAATTTTACGTATTTTTTTCTTTTGTCAAGCTTATGCTTTTGGTGCCATATCTAAAAATCCATTGTTAAATCTAAGGTCTTGAAGATTTGTACCTACGGTTTCTTCTAAGATTTGATGGTTTTAGTGTTTACATTTAGATCTTTGATCCATTTTGAGTTAATTTTTATATGTAGTATGAAGTGGGGGGGGTTCAAATTCATGCTTTTACATGAGGATATCTAGTTATACTAGCATCATTTCAATTTTAATGGTACATGGTCATCATTAATTTACTTCTGAATTTCTTTTTTTTTGCAGTTTTTTTTTTTTGGACAGGGCCAGGTTTAAACCTGCCACCTCCAGTATATGGGGCCAGCGCCCTACTCCTTCAGCTATAGGTGCCGCCCTACTTCTGAATTTCTTAATTTCTAGCTTGAATGCTAGCGTCATTAAGATTATTTATTTAATATATAACTTAATGTAAAGAAAATAGCTTTGCAATATTAATATCATTGTTACTAAATGGTACAATGACTGAGGGAAGTTTAGGATTTCTTTGGAATTTCTTTGTCCTCAGTCTTTTTTTTGAGACAGCGTCTCACTATGTTACCCTCGGTAGAGTGCCATGGTGTCACAGCTCACAGCAACCTCCAGCTCTTGGGCTTAAGCAATTCTCTTGCCTCAGCCTCCCAAGTAGCTGGGACTACAGGTGCCTGCCACAGCCCCGGTTATTTTGTTGTTGTCGTCTTTGTTGTTTAGCAGGCCTGGGCTGGATTAGAACCTACCAGCCCCAGTGCATGTGGCCATCACCCTACCCACTGAGCTACTGGCACCGAGCCTGCCCTCAGTCTTTTAATTGAGATGCATTCCATCAAAGTACTCTGTTCTGAAGTTTCTTAAATTAAATTCTCTTTCTTTGTGGTTTTATTACCAATTTCACATTAATTTATATTCATTTCCTTCAGTTTTTCATCATTTTCCTTCAGCTTTACATTTGCTTGGTTTGTTCTTCCAGGACATCTTTTTGGCAAATATATACACACATGTGCATGTACACACACACAGAGAAAGAGAGACAGAGGAATGCTATGTAGCTATAAAGATATATATGTGTGTGTATAAATTACATATATAAAACTTCACTGTTCCTACTTGTGCAATTACGGGATCTCCACATATCTGATTATAAGTATCTGCCTCACTTTTTATTTAGCTACATGGCATTCCATTATGTGGGTCCTTACTAAGCACTTGAGAAGTTTTTAATCTTTAACTGTTACACAGTGAATTACCTTGTATGTTTTTATGCAGGTGTTTCTGTAGATTAGGTGCCTGGAAGCAGGATGGCTGGGGCAGAGATAAGTGTGTCTCTCATTTTACCAGATGTTTCCATTCCTCTCCATAGGGATTATCCTCTTTTCTACTCCCGCTGGCAGTGTGCTAGAAGACCTTCCCCCAAAGTGTGTTAGACTTTTGTATTTTTTCTAGCCTAATAGGTGAAACATGGCAGAGGGATACTTCATTTCATCGTGTCTCACTTTCTTGTGTACCACAGGTAATGTGCTTTTTTTACAGATTGAAGGTTTGTGGCAACCCTGTGTTTTCAAGTCTGTGGGCACTGGCTTTCCAATAGCATGTGCTCATTTCTTATCTCTGGGTCACAGTTTGGTAATTCTCAAAATATTTCAAGCTTTCTCATTATTATTATATCTGTTACGGTGACCAGTGATCTTTGGTGTTTTTGTAATTGTTTTGGGGTACCACAACTCGCACCCATGTAAGATGGTGAACTTATGATACACGTGGTGTATGTTTTGGCTACTCCACTGACTGGCAGTTCCCTGGCTCTGCGCCCCACCCCCCATCTCTCTCCCTCTTGGGCCTATTTCTTGAGACATAACAATATTGAAGTTAGACCAATTAAGAACCTTGCAGTGGCTTCTCAGTGTTTAGGTGAAAGGGAGCGTTGCAGGTTTCTCGTTTTAAGTCAAAAGCTAGAAATGATTAAGCTTAGCGAGGAAGGGATGTTGAAAGCCCAGATAGAACACTAGGCCTCGTTAGCCAGTTAGCCACATTGTGGAAGCAAAGAAAAAGTTCTGGAAGAAAATTAAAAGGGCTCCTCCAGTGAATATGTGAATGATGAGAAACTAAACCAGGGGTCCTCAGACTTTTTAAACAGGGGGCCAGTTCACTGTCCCTCAGACCATTGGAGGGCCGGACTGCGGGCCTCAGGATGAGTCCGCTGCTAAGCAGGACCGGCAGCAGCGGCAAAAACACCCAGTGGGTCAGATAAATGTCCTAGGCAGGCTGCATGTGGCCTGCAGGCTGTAGTTTGAAGACACCTGAACTAAACAATCTTATTGCTGATATGGAGAAAGTGTCAGTGGTCTGATAGAAGATCAAACCAGCCACAACATTCCCTTAAGCCAAAGCTTAATCCAGAGCAAGGCCCAAACTCTTCAATTCTGTGAAGGCTGAGGGAGGTGAGGAAGCTGCAGAAGAAAAGTTTGAAGCTAGAAAAGGTTGGTTCATGAGGTTTAAGGAAAGAAGCCATTGCCATAAAAGTACAACATGAAATAGCAAGTGCTGATGTAGAAACTGCATCAAATTATCCAAAAGATCTAGCTAAGATCATTGATAAAGGTGGCTACACTAAGCAACAGGTTTTTGATGTGACAGCCTTCTATTGGAAGAAGATGCCGTGTAAGGACTTCCAGAGCTGTAGAGGAGTAAAGATGCTATGAATAGTTTGGAATTGAAAACAAAGGATTTAAAATATTACAACAGGGTTTGAGAGGATTGACTTGAATTTTGAAAGAAATTTTGTAAGTAAAATTGCATGCTACAGAGAAATCTTATGTGAAAGGAAGAGTCATTCAATGTGACAAACTTCTTGTCTTATATTAAGAAATTACCCTAGCCCTCAGCAACCACCAATCTGTATCCATGCCACTTTTCCTCATTGGATCATTGACTTTTTTTGCTATTTCTGGGATACACACACACACACACACATATATATATTATTATTTTTTTGAAACAGAGCCTCAAGCTGTTGCCCTGGGTGCTGTGGCATCACAGCTCACATCAACCTCCAACTTCCTGGGCTCAAATGATTCTCTTGCCTCAACCTCCCAAGTAGCTGGGACTATAAGCACCTGCCACAACACCAGGCTATTTTTTGGTTGTAGTTATTATTGTTGTTTGGCAGGCCCAGGCTGGATTCGAACCTGCCAGCTCTGGTATATGTGGCTGGCACCTTAGCCGCTTGAGCTACAGGCACTGAGCCAGAACTTTTTATATATTAAAGAAATAATGGGCTCAGATATCTTTTCCAGTTTGTCATTTGTCTTTGTTCATGTTATGTTGTACCACATATACATACTTTTTTTTTTTATTGTAGCCTAGTCAATCATCTCTTTCTTATGTGGTTTCTAGACAGTTAAAAAGGCCTTGCTTACTTTCAGAGACAATTTCATTCACATTTTCTTCTAGTGCTTCGGTGGTCTTTTTTTACATTCAATCTTTGACCTATTTGAAGTTTATCATGCTATGTAGTTACTTAGGACTCTTAGTACATCTTGCCAAATTACTTTCTTTTCTTTCTTTCTTTCTTTTTTTTTTGTTCAGCAGGCCTGGGCTGGGTTCCAACCCACCAGCCTTGGTGCATGGGGTGGTGCTCTGACCATTGGGCTATAAACCAAATTACTTTCTAATGTTGAATATGGATATGAATATGAATAAAAAGCTCCTGTCTTTCACCCATGCCTGTGTTTGTGTTATAATTTTATACTGAAAATAATATTGCCGGCTCGGCGCCTGTGGCTCAATTGGCTAAGGCGCCAGCCACATACACCTAGGGTGGTGGGTTCAAATCCCCAGCCCAGGCCCTC
>CAUYQV010016938.1:0-12837 GCA_963574575.1 Galagoides demidoff | reverse complement strand
TAGCAACTTCCAACTCCTGGGCTCAAGCGAGTCTCCTGCCTCCACCTCCCAAGTAGCTGGGACCACAGGCGCCCGCCACAACGCCCGGCCATTTTTTGGTTGCAGCCATCATTGTTGTTTGGTGGGCCCGGGCTGGGGATTCGAACCCGCCAACTTAGGTGTACATGGCTGGCACCTTAGCCGATTGAGCCACAGGTGCCAAGCCCAAAAACAATTTTTATAGTTTTTTGTCAATTATAAGAAAAGTTGTTTTGCAAGAATAGCAAGAAAAAAATGTTTTGCAAATAAAGCCAAATACTCTTAGTTCATTTTAAAAGTTTCTTGCTAAAAATGCAAAGAAGAGTTGGCAATTTCTATGAATTAGAGAGAATGGTAACTGGTTTTAAAAGATTCTAAAGCTTTTCTTTTGTTTTTGTACTTTTTTCTCTTCTTTCTTTAAGATGCTAAGTTAAATGAGGATGTAAGAGAGAAAATGAATCTGAAAGAAAAAAAAATAGCCCTGTCTTACTTTTGAATCTCATCTTACATATTCAGGTAGTAGAGTTCTGATTCTTGTCAAAATAAGACCCACTCTCTCTTCAATCATCTAGGGCAAGAAAAGAAAGGAGACTAGAGGGTGTTTAGAGCACGAAGTCAACGAGGGAGGCTCATTCTCCTACCAGATATGACATGCTAAAGCCAAAACTGCTGTTAGATATTGCCTCGTGGTTTTGAAAGTTATAAAGTCTGGAACAATTTTGCTCAAACACCATGTAATTTGATGATAAAGAGGGGGTAAAACAGATAATCCAGATGCTGTGGGTGTGTGGGGCCTGGAGAACACCTCCCTGCCCTGGAGCTTCCACTTTTCTCTTTCCTTGGGGTGGTGGGGTGAGGAGTGTGGGGGATGTGGAAGCACCTTAAAAATACCAATCTGGGCCAGTCTCCTCCTTATACAGATAAGAGAAAATGAGACCAGATGTCACACACTGCCTGTCTAAAATAGTTCAGCTGATTCACTCATAGAATAATTACAGTTTTTTAATGAGAGGATCAAAAGTGTATGTTAGGAAAACACTGAAGAAAGTAACAATATGAAAAAAATGTCTAAGAGAAGTGAGGCCCCAAATTTGAGATTAACATGCTATCACCCAAACCTGTTCTTTCTATACCAAAGGAAGCTTTACAAAGTGGATATTGCTTAGGGAATAGAATTTTCTTCTTTAATTTGGAAAAGGTTTTGGAAAGATTTTGAACATACAGAGGAGTATAAAAAATAACATCAAAACTACCATGGACACATTTTTTTGTTAATTTTTGTCTTCTTTGCTTTCTAAGAGACCCCTCCTATTTCTTTTCAGCCCCATTCCTCTCTCCCTCTTTCCCCTCCACAGGACTAAACACCCAAGACTTTAGACTATATTCTGGTACTACAATGAGTACGTTTGTTTGTTTGCTTGTTTTACCCATAAAAGTAGATTTTTATTATTAAAATAGCAATTAAACTTAAATAGACCTTACGATAGTTGTTAATATGTCCACCTTAAGATAATAAAAAGATTAATTGCTGACAGAGACAATTTTAGCAACTTCAAATCTTTGAACTAGATTCCTGAAAATAAAGATTGCTTGGATTTCTATCCCCCCCATCAGATTTTTAAAAATAACTATTATAGACTCTTCTACAGTTTTTTTATTTCATTCTTTGGATCCTATGCAGAGCCTGACTCAAACTTAACATTCATCTTGTTGAGTTTGGGTTATTTGGTTAACTGAACTAGAAGATAAAAAAGGCTTTTGAAATCAGAGCCAAAAAAAGCAGATATGACAGCAGAGGTGACAATTGCTGTCTAACATTGAAAGAAAAAAAACAAATAAGATCTGCAATTTTCTCTATTCAGAATAAACACTTAATATACGTTAGTGCCAGCAGCAGTGACAGCGTCAGTAGTAATAGCAGCAGGAGTAGTTGGTTTTGAAAACTGGCCCACGTGGTATGGTATGGGGAGAGAGCACAAACTCTGGAGCTGGATCCCCTGTACTCCTTTACCATATGGGTGGGCTGGGGACAATGACAGTACAGAGGTTTTGTGGCTGCTGTGAGGGTTCCGTAGGTATGAGTGCTTAGTGCCATGTACGAGGCCAAGCCCAATCAACATTAGTAGTTATAAATATTCCAGATAAATAACATCTTGGTGTTCTTAAAGAACATGTTAGTTTTGAAGTGCAGAATCAAGCTCACCATTTCCTTACAGTAAAAAGTCACCAGGAGCTACAGAAAGGATATAATTGCACTGATTAGTTTATCTGGGGGGAACATGTCTAGCTTCAGAAAGACTATGCAATCATGGTTACAAATGCAGCCATTTCTAGGCACAGCTCTGCAGGAGTAAAAGGAGATCCAAAAAGTGGGCTCTTTTTCCTTGAAAAGGGTAGCTAAGTTTCCTCTGAAATTTTTACTAAGATCACCAAGAGAGGGAGGCCTAGAGGATACTTTTAAAAATGGGCCAATGATTAATGATAAATCAGTGCATTTATAGTTCCAAAGCTCTTTCATACACAGTAACTGACCTGATCCTTGCAAAGACCCTATGTGAAAGGAGGCCTTGTCCCTATTTGTCAGGGGAGGAAAGTGAGGTACAGAGAAGTAAACTAAATTGCTCAAAGTTACTATATTAGTAACAGGAGAATCCTGTGCATTCTTGTTTCAAGTTCAGGGCTTTATTACCCATGAATGGCTTTGCAGAACATTACTTGCTGGCATGTAATTGCCATATGTAGCGACTATTTCATTTTTCCAAATTTTTTGTTACTTCAGTTGTTACAGGCAGCTTAACCCTAAATCCCATGCCCATACTACATCCCACAGGCAGTATGTGTATGTGCCCAGGCACATGCAAGCACATGCTGGGGGACAATTACATTTATTTTTCCCTTTTAAATCCTTTTAAAGTAGACTTTTAAAAGATGAAAGTCAGTGATTAAAGTTGAAGATTGATGTGATTCAGACAATTTTGAGGCTGCTAAATCATTTGTTTGGATGGAAGCCTGAGCAGTAATTTATTCCCAATAGAGAGCAAAAAAGGATTTTTCACTTTAAATGAAACCATGATTTTTTTTCCAAAAACATGATCTCATTTCTTTTATAAAGGAAGTGCAAAAGAACTTTTGCTGCAGTCTCCAACTGTCAAGAGGCCTCTCATACTTTTGCCCTCCAGCAAAAGGAAGGGACATCAGGTGACAGACCCCAAATTTCAACTAGTCACACAAATTACAGACCTTCTTATCATGATGTCCTCTTAACCTTCTGCCTTTCCCCTGCAATGAAGAATAAGACACAGTTTAAATCAAAAGGACTCTCATGGGCAATTTTACAAAACAAATAGAAGGCTCTCCCTCCCCCCCACCTTCCCCTGCTGGGCCAGCCTGTTCCCTCTTTCCACACAGGCAGGAGCTAGTAATTAGAAAGACCTTTTCAACCCCCAGACAAAGATGTTCTGCTTGCCAAGCCCTGTTTGCTTTAAAGAAAGAGTTTGATAAAGTAAATATTTACAAAAATAACTACAATCAGATGCCAAGTAGGACTTCTAGGGGACACATGCGAAGAAGTATTTACAAGAAAGGCCTCCTCCATGTGGCACCACACTGCATGGTGGTGGAGGCTCACTATTTCTCTGAGCCTTTTGACTTCCATGCCCAGGACATCTCCCACAAAGTATATGAATAATTAAATTTACCATTTAAGAGTCAATTCAGAAATGTTGTACCAATCTGGGAGCACAGGAAAAGTCATTAAAAATTACTGCTTCCAGCAGTTGGGGAAAGCTTTGAGAAGTCAACAGAGGAAATTAAAGCCAGGGCTAATTAGCATTCAGAAAACATGTCATTATTATTTTTTTTTTTCGAGGTAAACCACTTCCTGGCTCAAACCTAGTCATAATATTTGTATTACCTGTAGATCTGTTATCTATAAAACCGTGAGTCCTGAGCAGCTCCAACAGGGTGAGAATCAAAACAGGTGCCTCCGCCTGTTCCCATTATGCACATTAGCCCATGGCCTTCTCACAGCCTGTTAAACAGCTGAATTTGAAACAATAATGGTGCTGGCCAAACACTTGCCTGAAGGCCTGTCTGTCTTGGGATTTGGCCATTTACATTGATTTTTTTTTTTACCCACATTTTTCACGAAACACAAATATTTGCCATGGCAACTGGTGTATCACATGACATGCTGCTACATAAATAGCCTGGAAATCTCTTAAGGGGAAACAGCCTGCCAATGCTGAAAATACAGTAAAAACCTTTTGGAGATTTGGGTGTTAAAAGATGACGATCTGGGAAGAACAGGTAACAGTCTACTAGGAAGACACAGCAGGATTAATTTCTCCTGTGCCACTTTTCAATGTCTCTTCTTTTCTTTTCTTATGAGAGCAGCTGAAAACATGACCACAGAGGGGTAAGCCGGGAAAAGACACTGCCAGCTGTCCCCTTTCTGTAGTGAAAAGTTTCAGTGATTACAAGTTCGGTCTGGGGCCCATCAACACAGGAAATCAAGCTGTAAAAGTCCAGCATCTTCTAAGTACAGGAATATCTGTGAGATGAATCACCTATGTTGTACTGTGAGGTACTAATGTTAAAGAATACAAATTCCTTCTCTTCATTAAGGTTTTCTGTGCAAAGTCGGAGATCTTACCTTTGTAGCCTTGCCTTTTCATATGGTTAAAAATAAATGAAATTCAGTAGAATCTCATAACATCATATTCTACACAGCACAAATTTGGATATAAAGCAACAGATGTTATATCCTAGAATTCTGGAATTCTGACCAGCTAGCAACATAGATTGACCGATAGATTGCATCTCACAATGATGCAAGATGATTGAATTTTTTAAAACCCCACTGATAAGGTTGTGGTATAGATGACTTATACAATAAACTCCTACCCGCTTTAAAATCCAATGTATCCCAGCAGCACCTGAAATAGCACTTATTTCTATGTGAAAGGTACAATGCTACAATGTGTATATCACCAAAAATCTCACAGACAATTCTGTAAATAAGAACAATTTTCTTTCTGTAATTAGAAATACAAATACCTTTGTTCCTTGGAAGAGACGTTTCTTGGGAGAGATGACCTTCATTTCTGCTGGAGGCTGCTGTGGTTTCTGAGGTACAGTAAGAGGCGCTGTGGGTGGAGGTGGTGCAACGTTACCTTTCCAGGAGAGGCTGAGTCATTGGATAGATGCTATTGAGTTTGCACCTTGAAAGTCAAATAGCTTTGTCACCTGCTATAGCCTCACTATCACTCTTTCCTATATCCATTTAATGAAACGTTTGTGATCACTGACTTCAAAAGGAAAGCCAAAAGCATGGTAAGGCCACAGTTCCATCAGAATACAAAGTCAGCCTGCCTGTGCCCACTGTCTAGATGAAAAGGCAAATTTTAAAAGCAGATTTGCCTTATAAAATGTCTCACTGTAAGATTTCTTTGAATAATCAGATTCCCAAGTTCATGTAAAGGTAATTAATATGGCTACATACGATAGATTATTCTATTGTGCAGCCATTATGAAAGATGAGTCTAAAAAACTTAAAGGACTTGGGGAAGCGATGCAAATGAAAAGCACTATAAAGATTATTGCTGTAAATTAATTAAATCTGTAAGTAACAACTTTTGGAGAACACACCTAGTCCATAGGAGACTGGACCTACATGCTAGACGATACTTTCTCACCACACCTCTCCTGTTGCCTGGAAGCAACCCCTATTGCTGTTTAAAAATAGCCCAAGTTTGACATTCTCAGGAGAGAAAAATTCCTGTTATGCTTTCTAAGAAAGAAACAAATAATTTTATTTAAATGGTTAATTGAATAAAAGAAGTGAGGCTTCTTTTCATTCAATTCCATCAACTCAATCCTCACTTCTGTCATTCATTCTATAACAACAGTCTTAGAAGGAATTGACAGATATTGATCACAACCAGCACACTAAAGGATATCAATATATAATTTAGACTCTCACTTTGAGGACTCACTTCTTTCAGATTGCCTCAAGTGGGCTACAAGGAATATCTTCAGCCATCTTTGAAAAAGGAGGAAGAATTGCAGAGCCTTAACACTGAAACTTACCTTCAAAAAAGGTTTGTTGTCGCATCTGACCACCCCAGTTTCATAGCTCTCAGTTTTCCCTGGCTTCTGGCAACCCTTCACATCTGCTGCAGTCCTCACTCTCCCTTGGCCAGTGTGTGGTAATGTATGAAGACCCCATTTTAAGCCTGTAAGTTTTTGCCTTGACTTCTACACTCTTCTGCCCTGGTGTCCACCTTGGACTTCACTCTCTCATTTATGAAGGTAAATTCATGTTCTGCTCCCAGAATGTGAATTTCCAAAGCTCCCAGGCTGCTTTGAATGAAAGGTTAATGAGTAAAACTTGTTTTTGCTGTTGTTGGCATACTTGGTATACTTTCTGTTTAACTTTCAGGTTCCTATAGATAGGTGAAATTTATGACTCAATCCCCATATTGAAACAAAATAGAAGCTGAGAAATTTTCAAGTGAGCATAACTTTTAAAGTATTTTAGTAAAATTTTAATACAATTTGGTAGGATGAAGATCTCAAAGGCTTATAATATGACATGGCTAATCCACAGTTAACTATATTTTAAGGAATCTTCTTTATTGCCTGCAGAAATGCTACCACTAAGTTATCACTTCATGTAGCCTTGAATTTTATGAGACACAAGCATTTGAAGAATGTGTCTGCATCTTTAACAAAACTATATCCTAAGGCACTACCTATTTTGCTATTAAATTTCTCTGCTAGAAAAATCCGTATGATAAATTTTGCCAGAGTTCATGTCAGGAACCTCCCCCCCCCAATCTTTTCATTCTGGACAACCTTGTATGCTTTTGTAGCAGCTATTAACAATTGTCCACCAAGGAGCCATTCTCCTTTCTTCCCTGCTAATTTTAGAACGAAAATTTTTTCAGGGTGACAATATGCCCAATTCCTAAAGTTCTCAAATTTAGCAGAAATAAAAAATGAAAAATCAAGGACATACAGTTAAGTTTTAATTTAAGAGAAACAGGGCAGCGCCTGTGGCTCAGTGAGTAAGGCGCTGGCCCCATATACTGAAGGTGGCGGGTTCAAACCCAGCCCCAGCCAAACTGCAACAAAAAATAGCTGGGCGGTGTGGTGGGTGCCTGTGATCCCAGCTACTTGGGAGCCTGAGGCAAGAGAATCACCTAAGCCCAAGAGCTGGAGGTTGCTGTGAGCTGTGATGCCATAGCACTCTACCAAGGGTGACAAAGTGAGACTCTGTCTCTAAAAGAAACAATGAATTTTTTTAGTATGTCTCCAATATTAAAGTATTGAATATCTGACAAGGAACAGAATTTTAATGAATGGATTAGACTAAACCTAACTTATCATACTAAGTTTTTAGTACGTCACTAATCCTAAAGCTAATTCTAACCCTATCCCCAAACGTTCACTTTCCCAGCATTCCTGTAGCTAACAGTGACCACAGGACCAGTGAGATGTATGGATTCATCCAGAGGCTACTGGGAAGGGACTGTTTACTTCTTCTCTCCCTGCCTGGAATGTACATGTAGGGTCCAGATCTGCAGGAGCTATCTTACCACCATAAGGTGGCAAGCAAGAGGATGAAGCAGAAAGAGGACAACTCTGCAGATCAATACCACCATCCCCAGTCATTGCATCCTTTCTTCCTGATTTCTTGTGCATAAGACAAATTCCTCATTGTTTAAGCCACTGGTCATTTTCTGATATGTGCAGCCACATGCATTCTTGACTGATACTACCTGTTTCCCTTCTTTCCCACTGCCTTCCTTCTTCCTTCCATTCTTTGTCTCATTGCTTGTGCAAAAACCTCAAGTACAATGTTCAATAATAGGGGCAATAGTGATCATCCTTGAACTGTCTTTGCTTTTAATGGAGAATACAAAGTTTCAAAAGTTTCCCTGCAAAGAACAATTAATGCTCTGAGGTTTCAGTTGATAAAAACAACCATGTTTAGAAAATTTTTTCTACTGTACTCCACCCAGTGGGTTTCTCCTTATCATTAGTGTTGAACAGTATTAATTGTTTTTTTCTTTTGGCATATGTTGAGACAATCATGGGGTAGTTCTTTCTAGCATATTAATATATTGCTAGATTTCTTAAATGTTGAATCTTTCCTACATTCTTCCTTGATTATGATGAAAATAAAAAACCTTCCTAACATTTATTTAGAATTTTTGCCTCTATGTTCCTAAGTGAAATTGATCTATATGTACTTTTCATTATACTATCCTTTACTCAATGTTGGTACCAAAGTTATAGTAGCTTCATAAAAATCAATTATTAAGCTTTCATTTCCCCCCCCCCCATGGAATAGTAAAAGAATCAACTGATGCTTTGAAGTTGATAAAACTTGTCTATACAAGGCTTGAGGTCTTTTGTTCTCTGGTATATTTGTGTGTGTGTCAGTACATGCATGTGTGCACAAGTCTATGTATATTTAGGACAGATGTTTTGACTACCATTCCAAAATAAGATATTGTTTTCTTTAAGTTTGCTATTTTTTTGTTGAGTTAATTTTGGCAATTTAAATTCTTCTAGGAAAATTTTCATTTCATTTCTTAAAAGATATTAGGATAAAGTTACCACACTATAATTTTTAAAAATTTGACTACATCTGTATTTATCCATCTCTTTTCATTTTAAGATTACTAACTTGGGCCTTCTCTTTTCTTTTCTTTATCATTATTGCTAGAGATTTGTATAGTTTGTTATTCTTTTCAAAAAGCCAGTTCTGAATACTCTTGGATTTTATTTTATTTTATTTTTTTTATTTTTGTCACCCTTGATAGAGTGTCATGGCATCAGAACTCATAGCAACCTCAAACTCTCAGGATGAAATGATTCTCTTGCCTCAGCTTCCCAAGTAACTGGGACTCCCAGCACCCACAACACCCGGCTATTTTTAGAGATGGGGTCTTGCTCTTGCTCAGGCTGGTCTCTAACTCCCAAGCTCGGGCAATCTACCTACCTTGGCCTCCCAGAGTGTTGGGATGATAAGCATGAGCCACAGTGCCTGGCCCTATTTTAATTATTTTTATTTTCTTAATGTCTGCTGTTAGTTTTCTAGCTTACTGCTTTTCTTTTTTCTATTTTCTTGAGTTTAACTAAACTTAGATCACTTATTATCAATTATTCTTATTTTCTATTAAATGCATATAAGTAATGGATGATAACAGAAATGATGAAAGGCTATAGATTCAAGAATCCCAATATATTGCAGGATAAATTGAAAGGCATACATAGCTAGGCACATCAGAGTGAACTTACAGAACACCAAAGATAAAAAGAAATTACATGCAGGGGAAACAAAAGACAAATTACTTTTAAGGAAGCCACAATTATTTTTCCCCCTGACTCATCAATAGCAACTATAGTAGCAACAATAAAGCATCTAGTATCTAGAAAACAATAAAGTATCTTCAATGTGTTGACAAGATATCATAATAAGGACATAATAAACACATTTTGAGGCAAATAAAAGATGAAAGAATTTACCACTTGTATTAATGAAAATAATGTAATTTAGGTGGAAGGAAATTAATGTGTTATTAAAAGTCTAAGATGCAAGAAGGAAAGAGCAAAGAAAGTGGTAAACATGTAATAGAATAATATAACAAATATTAATTGCATAAAATATTAACAACAATGTCTTATATTTTTAAAAAGGAAGATAATAACTAAAATACATGAGAACAGTAGCATATAAATTAAGAGGGAGACATGGAGTTAAAATGTTCTAAAGTTCTTACATAGTTAAAGGGGTTTGTTAACTTCGGACTTCAATAAGTAATGTATGGATGTGAAAATAACATGCTAATCGGGCAGCACCTGTAGCTCAGTGGGTAGGGCAAGGGTTACATACCCCCAGGCTGGTGGGTTAGAACCCAGCCTGGGCCAGCTAAAACAGCAATGACAACTGCAACAACAACAAAAAAATAGCCAGGTGTTGTGCTGGGCATCTTGTAGTCCCAGATACTTGGGAGGCTGAGGCAGGAGAATTTCTTAAGCTCAAGCAAGAGTTTGAGGTTGCTGTGAGTTGTGACACCATAGCACTCTGCCGAGGACAACATAGTGAAACTCTGTCTCAAAAAAACAAAAAACAAACAAAAGAAAGCATGCTAATCATAGTAAGATTATAGAAAGAGCGTATTAACTCCACCAGAATAGAGAAACAAAAGTATAAAGAAAAGACAAGGAAAAAAATGAAATAAGAACAAAACAAGGGAGGGCACAAATAGAAATTAAATAGATGAAAGAAATATATTAAAATATTTCAGTAATTACAATGATTACAAATGAATTAAATGCTGAATATACAATAAAGGTTGGAATGGATTTTTAAAGACCCTGCTACATACCAATGTCAAACTGTCCTGATTACTGTAGCTCTATAGTAACTCAGAGAACAAGAGTCCTCCAATGTTGTTTTTCTTTTTCAAAATTGTTTTGGCTATTGAAGCTCCTTTGTCTTTCCATATATACTTTAGAATCAGGCTGGGCACATGCCTGTAAATCCCAGCACTCTGGGAGGCTGAGGCAGGTGGATTGCCTGAGCTCACAGATTCAAGACCAGCCTGAACAAGAGCTAGACCCCGTCTCTTAAAAATAGCTGGGCATTGTGGTGGGTGCAGTCCCAGCTACTCGGGAGGCTGAGGCAAGAGGATTCCTTGAGCCCAAGAGTTTGAGGTTGCTGTGAGCACACCAACAGTGACAAAGTGTGACTCAAAAAAAAAAAAAAAAAAAAAAAGAAAGAAAGAAAGAAAGAAAACAAGCAAGCAAAGCTGTTTCTTTAAGTAATCCTCCAGACCTTTGTGGACAGATATTCATGTGTTCTTCATTCGCCCATTGTTTTACATGCAGGCCAACAATAACTCCACTTGGAATCCTTTCTTTTGGAAATGTTTCTTCTTTTAAATATGATCTTAGCGGGTAGCTTCCCCATAACAGGCTAGAATAGCAGTGAGATATTTTCTCAGGTCCACTAGTTTTTACAGCCACAGTCTTTGCTCCTTCTATGTCCACACTTTCTTTGGATGGCGTATCAAATGTGAGTGGGCTCTCATTCATGCTGGTGATTTGGGACAGCTTCAAGTTCTAAGTCTTTCAAAGAGTGATAAGAATAAAATCCCAAAACTTGATTCTCATAGGCTGCTGGAAGTTCTGGGGCAAGTTTTGTTCATGTTCTCATGATCAAACCTCCTTTCTTTATAAAGTTAAAGCACCACTGAGTTGTCCCTGAGAAATGATCAATATTTTTTTCTCATGCAATCCTCTTACTCTCTTCTTGTATCATCTTGGTGGAAGCAGAGATCCTTGTTTAATGCTGCTCCAGAATCCAGGTCTTCGCCTTCTGCTCCGCCTCTGGTCTGTTTGGAGGCATCCTTTGCATTGCCTTCTTTTGTCTTAGCATCTGAAGAAGCTTTTCTTCCTGTTGCCTCCATAATTTGATGACACTGTCTTCAGGAGGAGGTCCTTGGCAGCTCTGTGCCAAGCTCTTTAATATATTTCATAACTGTTAGCTTAAAGCTTGTAGTATATGAAACCATTTTGACACTTTCGAAGGGATTTTCCAATAATTTTTGTAAAGATATCAGCTAGATTGCTAGCATCCATCTAAAGTGTATGGAGAGAATACATCACTCTTTGGTGGTTGAAAATGCTTTCATTGCAAGTTCATCATAAGTTCAATAAAACCGATACTGTGTTCCAGGGTATTGTTTTGCATAAGGATACCGTTATTGCTTTCTAGAGTAGCACTTTTAATGCATAAGCATAAATAAAACAATTAAAAATATTTATATAGGTATGGAATTAGTACTACCCATGTATAATGCACATCCTTATTTTTCCCTCAAAAATTTGGGCAAAAAAGCACACATTATACACAGCAAAATACAGTAGTTCTAATAGCTCGTGTGTATTAGACATGACGGGAACTTGGGTTGTTGCCGCAAGTGTGTGTGTGTGCGTGTGTGTATATATATATATATATATATATATATATATTTTATTATTTTTTTTTTTTGCAGTTTTTAAAATTTTTTTGGCTGGGGTTGGGTTTGAACCTGCCACCTCTGGTATATGGGGCTGGCGCCGTACTCCTTTGAGCCTTGGGTGCCACTCTATGATTGTGTAGTTTTTGAGGTTTTCTGTGTAGTAATTATACTGTTTACAAAGAGATAGTTTTGTTTTTTCCTTCTCAATATTCATGCCTTTTGTTTCTTTTTCATATATCCCTGCACTGGCCAGAACTTTCACTACAGTGTTGAATAGAAGTAGTGAGAGTGGACAACATCCTTGCCTTGTTCCTGACCTTACAGAAAAAGCTGTCTTTCACTATTAAGAAAATTAGCAATAGGGCAGTGCCTGTGGCTCAAAGGGCACTGGCCCCATATACTGGAGGTGGCAGGTTCAAACCCAGTCCCTGGCCAAGAAAAGAAAATTAGCAGTATATATCTTTTATCAATTTGAGTAAACTCCCTTATATTCTTAGTTTTCTTAAGGTTTTTTAATATAAATGAAAGCATTTTTTAAAAAATGGAGATGGTCATATGTTTTTATTCTTCAATCTATTGATATAATTACTTACATCGATTTGTTTTTATTTTATTTTTTATTTCAGATTAATATAAGGGTGCATACAATTAGGTTACATTGTTTGCATTTGTTAGAAAAGGTCCCAGTTATACTTGAGTCCTTCACCCAAGAGGTATAACATATACCCCTAAATTTTATCCATTAGGTGGAGGCTTACTGAGCCCCTTCTTGGTTCAG